>PVIA01007785.1:0-79204 GCA_004024845.1 Tonatia bakeri
CTCTCTAAAAATAAATAAATAAAATCTTTAAAAATAAAAATACACTAGGTTATTACAGTCATAAAATAAACATCCTTCTGTTCAGTATCTACATATTCACAAGTCCTCTGACTCTGAACTGTATATAAACAAATCTAAAAGCTTTTATAGTGCTTGTCAAGAACAGAAGTCTTCTTCCATTGGAAAATATAATCTAGTATCTTAAAAACTTATTTTTTTCAATAAACTAAATTTCTCCTGTGGCAGTGCAAGGCTCCTTTTCTCTTGATATGTTTCCCACTTCCACTGAGAACGATTGTCCATCATCACCCAATCGCTCTTAGAGTTAAGTGGTCCTTCAACAACTGTTCCCACTTGCTTTAACTTTTCCTTATAGTCCTGCCTTCTTTTTAATTGACTTGGGACAGTACAGTTTGGGGCCTCAGAACCCTAAGTGTTAATTGATGATACTCCAAACTGAATGCTTTTATTTTCATTTTATTCAGTCTGTTTGCATGTGTGTGTGTTTGCAGTTCCTTAGTTTTGGTGGCAGTGGAGCTATTGATAACAGCTATTGTGATTTTTCTGTGCAGATGTGACTAAAAAATACTGAGAAGGACCTCGCCCCATCCCACATCCCATTTTCCCCCATTATCTGGGAAACTCCAAAAACTTCATCACACCAGTTAGAAACATTCTGGATGTTTACCTGGAGTTTTTCTCCCAATTGTTTTGGCTCACAGCTAGTGTACAGAGTGAATCATACCCATAGGGAAACCGCCACATGAAATTGTTGCTTATAGCATAAATTATCACCTAGGGAAAATTACAGTGCTTGAACTTAGAAGACCTGGGACTTGGCTGACGGCTCTGTCTCTTAATGGCTGAATGACTTAGGGATAAAACACTCAACAATTTCATGAGCCCAAGCCTGTTTATTTTTACCTACCATGCCATTCTAATAGAGTTATGAAGTACTTTGTAAACCATAAAACACACTGCACATTGAAACCATGACCACTGTAGTTCCTAAGGCACGTTTTTTGGAAGTAAGTGCTGAAGCACAGCTACTGCCAGTGTATTGTGACATCTGCATGCATGTGTTCGTTCGTTCTTTCATTCCTCAGTGTCAGTTTAGAAGCCAGTGAGGTTATAACCTTTATAAAAGCTCAGGTCTTCTAAGAAGGCTGCTAGGCCACAGACTACATTTAAAGTCACCTTTTCATGAAAAAACACAAGCAACCATGAGGATTATCTCTAATTTTTCATCTCAACATTAAAAATCTGTATTTTAAATGGCACAGCATGGTTTCTCATTTGATTTGAACTGTTTTCTCCATCTAACTATTGTATATAATTTAAAAATTAAGTGTTCAATCACTATCTCCAAACTAAGGCCACACAAATACAATAATGGAGAAAGCTTCTGGAGTAGTAATTTAAGATTTATGGTAGTAGGAATTTGGCTTTTAATTTTTTTAAGTAGTACTAAATGTTTACATACAAAAGGCCATGTTTCTTTTAAAATAAATGTTTTAAACCAAATAGAAGATTTAAAGCAAGTATTTTTCAAAGTTGTTATGCTCATTCGAAGAGTATACAGTACATTTCAGAAAATTGGATGATGGAGTTAGAATAAAAAGAAACCTATACTCCTATAACCATAACAAAAACCACTGTTAGGAATTTGGTACTGATACCCAATCACCTCTCTGCTGTAGTTATGTTTTTAACATGGTTTCTACCATAGCTATACTTCCCCTTCAGAAATGAACCCCTATTTTATGATGAGGTGAACTGATACAAATATTTTTGGTAGATTACAGCTTCTGATAGCAAAGTAGTATTTTAATAAATACTGGCACCCTTACGTCATTTAATTACAATCTGGTTGCTATGAACTCAATATCTATAAGCATTTGATTCTGTGAATAGTTCTGGCATGATTTTATCTTTGGTAATGTTTGAGGATGTGAACAGTTATAGGCCATTTTTTGCACTTAAAAATCTAATGAAAACTGTCCTTGTCCTATTTCATTATTGGATGAAAATAATACACAAATTGCTATCAGGATATGAAACAACATTACATATTAGTTGTCTCTGATAGATATCTATTTATAATGATCCATTTTTCTTATTTATCAGATATGAAAATTTTACAGAAAAATGTACAGATGTTAAATGCATACAAAGCAGCAGAAAAATGAATAAGTCTCATGAAGTTATTATCTCCAGTGTAGAATTTTATTATTTCCCCTTCCTCTTTTAATTTAAAAAAGTACTAGTATAGACTAATAGATTATTTAAATTGAGTTCACTGACATAGTTTATTCATAAAAACTGTATTTAAAGCCTTCCAATTACTTACTGAAAATAACAAATGAAATAAAGAAATTAAATAACATCTGTTTGGTTTGAACTTGATGGGGTAATTACACATACTAATTTATTAACTCTCATCTAGGAGCAGCTCTATTTCATCCTTCCCCCTCCCCAAAAAAACATTAAACAGGTATAGTAGAATTTGAAGGAATGAAATGTCTGACGTGATAGATTTATTCACTGTAGTTGTTATATTTGGGCCTTATTTAGATTCATTGCTGCACAGTACTTCTAAATATTCTAAACACTAAAATCTACTTTTGTATCTTACCTGACATAAGGAATCTTATATCAGATTGCTATTTGAAATGGAATGCCTTTAGACATCTTTATTTTCAGAATTCCACTATTCTTACAAAGTCTTGGCAGTTTATCTTTAACTGTTATCAAGCATGAATCTATAAATACCTACAAATGAGTTTTCTGGAAAACAATATGACATTTGCATAAAGAAATGTGGGTTGCCATAGTGTTTGATTATCCAGAGCAATGAGTTTCAAATCGTCTTTCTTGCACACCTTTCACCTGAGGCTTTTGTGTAAGAGGTGCTTCATGAGTTCTGCAATCCCCCTCCAATTCTCCTTAAAAAAAGAGCTTTATCTACTCTAAAATAGTACAGAAAGAACACCCATGGTTAGATATACCTATATTAGTAGTAATTTATGAGACCAGGTAAATTCATTTTTCTGTGCACCTCAGAATGTAGACTCTCTGTGTCTTTGCTAAAGTATCCTAAGATTTCAAGAGGTGCAATTTTAAAACTCTTAACATTTATAGGTACTTTTTTGTGAAAAATCTGGGTTTCCTTCATACAATACAACTAAAATAGAATGTGTAGATCATCTATATGCTTTGTTTACTACATCTGAAACTTTTTTATAAAATGCCTGTTATTAAATGATTCTGATCATCTAAATAGTCTTATTCTTCTTGATTGACTTATAAAACCAATTCCCACTCATTCAACCCTTCTTTAATATACCTTAAACATAGTTAGTCTTCTAAAAAAGTTTTTAAATCGCCAATCTTAGAGAAAATATCCATTTCAATATGTAAATTTAGTGTACTCCTTATTTAAAGTGTGTGCCTGTAAATTTTAAATACATTTCCTTTTACTGGACATTGAATCAGGACTTTAAAATTAGTTTTCTCCGAGTTTAATATAATGAGATAAAGGATAGATATTAGGAACTTTTGTTGCTCTTAAGCAAAAACAAGAATAGTTAGTTAGTGGTGTGGATTGAAAGGGTCTCTAGTTCGATTCCCAGTCAGGGCACATGCCTGGGTTGTGGGCCAGGTCCCCAGTAGGGGGTGTGCAAGAGGCAATTACACATTGATGTTTCTCTCCCTCTCTTTCTCCTTCCCTTTTCCTCTCTCTAAAAATAAATAAATAAATAAATAAATAAAATCTTAAAAAGAATAATTAATAAATTCATCCTGTAAGATTCTGTTTATAGAGCTCTCTCATACAAGGAGAATAGCTTAGGTAAAAAAGTATACCAAGATAACTGTTATGTGGAAATAGACAACTAACACTAAAATGTGTTAAAACACATAGATTTATAAATTTAGGCATCCTCTCTTGCTTATAGACTTCAGTTGAAGAAATAAAATTAATACAATTGAAAATGAAGGTATGAAAATGATCTGATAGTACTTTCATATGTACAGAAATTTCCCCAGATTCAAAGGTGTGAAATCTACAGGGCCTGGCACAAATAATGCCCCCTTTTTAACAAAATCTTTTATTAAAAATCATAAGATGTAATTCTATAACATAACAATATCACACTCAAGCACACCATATGACCTTTAGGTGAAATTTTCAAATTAAAACTATAAATTATTACACCCATATTATTAACCTACCAACGACACTCAAGCAGGCCTTACTTCTGCAGGACCCTGTATTTTAATGATTTTTCTATTGCTAGTTTGTGCTATATATGCCCCTCTGTTTATTTTCAATGTTTCTTATTCATTTATTTAAAAATATTTATTTAGTACATCTTGAATGTGCCAGGTATTTCTCTAGGTGCTGAGGGGAAGAAGTAATAGGGGTAAAAGCCTCATGGAGCCTAAAGTATAGTTGGGCTAGTGTTAGAGTAGACCATTGTTAAATATGTTTGTTTTATAAGCCTCAATTACTTCATTGTAAGGGGAGTGGGGGCCACATTTTTTAGTGTGTAAATTGATAATTTTATTTTATAAAATTGCAGTTGTATTCATCTCTTGTAGACTATTTGGTTCCCTATAAGGGCTTATTTGGTATTAAGCATTTAATGGCATTTAAAGTATAAAGCATAAAACCAGATCACAGTGAAATCTTAGTAGTACGTCGAGGCTAAAACTTTGATACTCGTAAAAACAACCGGAACAGATAGCATTACATAAGTAAGGGGTAGGGTGAGGTGGGGAGGGCTTATTTAGTATTAAGCATTTAATGGCATTTAAAGCATTTAAGCATAAAACCAGATCACAGTAAAATCTTAGTAGTATGTCACGGCTAAAACTTTGGTACTCATAAAAACAACCGGAACAGATAGCATTACATAAGTAAGGGGTAGGGTTGGGTGGGGAGGGGATAAACTGTGGGGGCGAGAAAAGCCCTGAATATCTGAGTTATGACTAAAATGGGAAGGAGGGAGGGAGGACAGGGGGAGAGAGAACAAGCATAAGAATAGCATGCCAGTCAGAACCGAAGTCAAAGTAGACTTAGAAATTACATTTTACACATTAAGTCATTGGTTTGATGACAAGGGAGAAAGGCATGTTCTGGCTGGTAACTGATTTAAAAGCCTAGCCTTCTTGCACAGAAGCTAAAAAGAAAAAAACTGACAAGGGAGAAAAGAGTGGAGATGATCACTGACAGTATAAGTGATCATCTTATATATCAGTGGCTTGCCGATATTAACACCATCAGTGGCAGAAGCAAACTAGAGATGGTGGTCACAATTTTCCAGTGGACTTTAGAAATAGTGATTGAGGTAGCTTGATGGCACAAAATGTAATAAAGACATAAATAGAGGAGCTCTGTTCAGCAAGAGGTCAGGAAGCAAAGAGGCTGTGAGGCTAAGTCACAAGGCCTCTGTGGTACCTCTTAACTACAGGTGAGGAATGTCAACAGTTTGAGGAGCCTGCTTTCCTTCCTCCCACCCTTCATTTTGAGGATGGACACTTGTAACTGGGAAAAGTCCCCTCCCTTGCCATAGTGGGAATCACTTCTGTATTCTGTGTGTTTTATGGCTGTACAAGAAAATCTGCTGGTACTTTAATAACATCTAAGGATATTCTGTGAATGTGGATCCTGTGGCACACCCTAGGCAGTCATTTGTCCTTAGGTAACATCCACTTGCATCTGAATATTTCAGTTGTATCTGCAGCATATTGTAACATGTTCATATCATGGGGAAGTATAATAGTCATTGTAGACAGAGGCATATTTTAACCTAAACACTTAAAATAGCTGCATTGGAGTGGAAACTTGCATCTTCCTGAAATATTTTTTCCTAGAATGTCTCAATCCCTATTGATTCTAGGTCAGGAGGTATTTTGCTTTATTGATCTGCTTTCTGGCTGTTTGAGATTTTAATATTCCACATAGGTACACCAGTTTTCTTTGTGAATGACACAGCCAGATTACATAATTATACATACAGGATTCTCTCATGTTGCTAAAAATAATACTGGAACAGGATGAATGTCTTAATGAATAATCCATTTATTTTATTGAAATATTAATATCCATATTAGGACCTTATTTAATTTGATTATTATCTGTTGGTTTGAATCAGGAAACATAGTCTCACCATTAATATTTTTTTAAATTACTGATTTTAGAGAGAGGAAGGGAGAGAGAAACATCAGCTTGTTGTTCTACTTATTGATGCATTAATTGGTTGATTCTTGTGTGTGTCCTGACCGGGAATCAAACTCTCAGTGGTGTATGGGGACTATGCTCTAACCAAGTGAGCTACCCGGCCAGGCCTGGCCCTTGATTTCTTATAGTTATAGATGTATGGAATTGGCAATATTGATTGAAATATAATCCAGTCTCTTTAACTCTGTTACTTTAGGAGGACACTCCTTCATACAATAAAACATTTCTTAAATATATGTAAAAATAGCACTGTGAATATAAGCATCAACAATTAAATGAGTGAAATTAAACTCACTCATTTGACTATCAGGATTTGTAGAAAGTGTGCAGTTTCAAAAAATTAATATGGAGGTGGTTGCATACCTAAACAACTTAAACATAACCCTTCTTCCTAATATCCTTGGACTGTGTGTAGGACTTGCTTATTAGAGAGAGGAAGATGTACTGTTATGTGGTTTATGACTTTAAAGAGCAGTGAACATCCCTGGCTGGGTAGTTCAGTTGGTTAGAGTGTTGTCCTGATGTGCTGAGGTTGCAGGTTTGATCCCTAGTCAGGGTACATACAAGAAACAACAACCAGTGCATGCATAGGTGGGTGGAGCAACAAGTCAATGTCTCTCTCTCTGTGTGTGTGTGTGTGTGTGTGTGTGTGTGTGTGTGTGTGTGTTTCTCTCTAAAATCAATAATAAAGAGCAATGAACAGTATCAGAGCCTGGATGATAAAGATGGACTTCAGTGGAGTATATTTGAGTGGTCTGGATACTGGATCATTGTGGAGGTAATTATTAGTGCAGAATGGAGATCTTGGACATGCTGGCTAGATCTTGACTGCATTTTGGAGAATGGCCATTTCTGTAAGGTTGGCTAAATTGTAGTCTGATCATCTCAGATATGGTAAGCAACAGTGGTTGGGAAGACAACTTCTGGAGTCAGTAGGCTGGGGTTTGAATCCTGGCAGACTGTATGTATAATCTTGATTTTCTCATCAGTACAATGTGATGACAAACTACAGCATCTGCTTCCAAGGTATTTTGTAAGGATTAAATGTTAGCCACTGTTATTGTTCCTGTTCCTTGGAGAGTGAAACAGATTTGGTTTTGCACACAAAAAATCAATTTGGTTTGTGAAAGTAGCCAAATATAAGGGAAAAGCTAATAGAAATTAGGTAAAAGGGAAGTACAAGAATTATTATTTTTTTGAGTCCTCATATAGGAGCCATAGTCCAAACCTTAGAAAATGTGGGGCTCCCTCAGGGGAAGATATTGGATAGACAAGAGTAGGGGGACAAAGACAGAGGAATGCTCACATTTAGAGAGTAGAAGGATGAACTGGAGCTAATGGTGACCAAAAAAGCAGAAGTCTTAAGGAATAGAGGGAGCAGGGAGGTGAGCAAGGTCAAGTAAGACTTTCACAGGGTTGAGGAAACCTGTTTATGTTTGAAAAAACCAAGGGAGTTAAATCAAAATATTGATTATACCTGCAGGTCCTTTTCCACAGAAAGGCACTAAAAGTGCCCGGTTACCATCAGTGAAACTTTACACTATTGTATAATATAAAGGTTATTTAACGCAGTAGTAATCAAGAATTTTGCAGCTGAAATGAACTGAATGGCCCCTTGATAACCTCTGCAGAAGTTAGCATCCTACTGTTAAGTCCTCACCTGACAGTCAGGCAGTAATTAAGGGACTGTGGAGAATGGGGCTTTAGGTTATTAGAACTTGGAATTAGTCCTGTCTGTTGTGAATGGCTGAGATTGTAAGCAGATTTTGTGAGAGTATCAAGCAAGACTGGTAACAAATAGTGTAGTTATCCTAAATGTAATTTCTGCTACAGAATACATAACAGACGTATTTAGATTAGATTTTGTTTGTGTTAAAAAATACAATCTATTGATTCCAATCTGATGAACATTGACAATATTAGTTGCATAGCTATTTAACAGAGGAAATAAATAATTGTAGAAAATTAAGTGAGGGAACCTCGAGCTGAAACACTTCATTCTGCTTCACTTTCAGTGATGATGGTACTACTCCTTTTACTTTAGTCCAGTAATAGTTTCATGTTTTGTTTTGTGGCCTAAACTCTTTCGAGTAGTAGAAGAATTCAAAACAAAAGGTAAAGGAAAACACTTGTCAATACTGTAGATGTTATTGCTAGTAAATTTTCTTTTAATATAGCTGGTGCCAAATGTCAGAAAATGTAATAATTGAAGCTAGTACAAGCAGTGCCTTCTGTAATAAAATAATTTTATATTATGTACCATGATGTAAACCTTATTGCTTGCTTTGATTTATATGCAAATATTTCTTTTTCTTGTAGTTTATATACATGGCTTTCAGCTGTTATCTTGGTTTTTGTGCCCTAGCTTACCTTCAGTTTTTCCAAGATTACCGTCATAAAATAGGCAAGTAGGAAAAATTATGGCTACTTCCTGTCTCATTTTGTGTATTTGTTTCAGTAGCAATACCAATCTTTTAAGCAACCAATGTTGCCAATGTCATGAATTTACAGTAAACCTGTGGAATTTACATATATAAAACAGAGATGTCATGCTGGTGAATTCAACTTACAAGCCATGGAATAGAACTCTTGCAGTGAGGCTATTAGTTTCAGGTAATTTAAATCTCAGTGGGAACCAAGAAATGGATTTTCAACTAATATATTTTTCAAGTCTTCAATGATAGGATACTGTAATAGTCTGTATAGAGAAAAAAAGTCAGTGATTTATTTTTAAGGCAAAGAGATTTAAATTTAATGAAGTGATTAAAAGTAATTTCAAGATTTATTTCCTCTTTATACAAATAGTTTTTTGTTAGTTTAAAGGAAATTTGTTAAAAAATTAGGTTCTTTTTCAACATAATGCCAAATAGAATTAAACATATCTTCCAGTGTTGGGAACTTTTTCTAATGGAAGGAATGCAAAGTATGTTTGTGAAGACCTCCACAGAGCCTGGTATAGTCTGTTCACCAGTACCATTGCAGACATAACTCTTAAGGAACATTTTATACTAGCTTTTGTGTCAGGTAAAATTATATCTTGATAAAGTGTTTTCCAAATTTTAGAACTTGAATGAAAATGTATAACTATTTTAAAGTACAGGTAGTAGTAATAATCTTGTAATTAATGTTAACACTGCCACTCAGGTGTGAGCCATTTTTAGCTCCTTTTCACACATTGGTTTTCTAACAATAATCACGTGGAATGGTAGAGAATATTAGTTATGCGCCTCATCTGCATTTGTCATATCACTTCCTGCAAACTTCTCACACTTGTAACCTGGAATTCTAACAATTTGTTTAATTCTTTGTCTCTTTCAAGAGACTATGGGATCCTTGAAGGTTGGGGCTGGTTTCATTATTTTTATTTCAAGCAAATCTAGCATAGTGCTTAATACTTAGTTGGTAGCTGATCAGTTCTACAAAGAATCCTATAACAAATATTCAAAAGAGTCTCACAAGACTTAAGGACCACCATCCTGGCCTTTGAAATATTTTGAAGAGAATTAACGAACACCCCTAGTATTACCCAAAGAATCATATAAATTGCACAAGTCAAAGTATAGGTCAGAGAAAACAGGAATGTCTATGGTGGAATAGTTAAAATCTTTTAGTTTCCAATACTCCAGGCAATGTCATTTCCCGGAGGACCGTTTGTTACTGACTGTTTGTCTGTTAGTACTGTAAGTCCTTTAATGAGAGATTATGTTTTCATTCTTGTATTCCTGTTATGCCTGTTACCTAACATTGCCAGGAATACAATCCATGCTTGTTAAAATTTTGAATGAGTGATAAGTGTTCACTGGTTTATTGCCAGCATACCCTTCCAATACTCCAAGTACAGGATAAACAGTTTTGGGGTGGAACCCAAGTATGAGTCATTTTAAAATCCTCTGACATTCAAAAGAATTCCACTTGTATAGTCTGGGGTTTCCAAGATCACTCCCACATTCAAAGATTTACTAGAAGGACTCACAGGATATAGTAGAATATAGTTCTACTAGGAGCTAAGATTTACCACAGTGCTATAGTAAGGATACACAACCAGATAATCAGGGGAAAAGCACATGGATTCTAGGGGAATCCATGAGCAGGCTTCCTTCTGCAATCTCCCTCCCATTAGGGGTCACATTCAGTGTTCTCTTTTCTCTCAGAAATGAAAATGCAGCAGTATATCTGCAATGTTCCTGCCCAGGAAAGCCCAGTAGGGAGTCAGTGCCCAAGGTTTTTCTTGGGGGCTTGTTTTGCAGACACTCTGTTTAGCAGGTACCCAAAATCTAGACTCACCAAAAGAAAAGCAAGTATTCAGTGTAATCCACCTTATTTGTAGAAGCAGGCATAGATGCCTGTCCTTATCAGAGAATAGTGGGAACACTTTGGAAAATGCAGTTCCCAGACCCAGCCACGGGTCAGTCTTGCTAGCAAGCCTTAGTCTTAGGCCTGCTCTGCTGATGTTTTTCCTTCACAGTATGGATTTGTATGAATGCCGTTTTTGGTAGAGGATGGCATTTCTTCTAGTACTTCAAAGTAGTCTTATGCTTAATTTGTTAACAGGGAGATTAAGGTTTCTGTTCTTTATTAGGGTGCCTTTAATGCCTTGGCGGTTTGAGTGCCTGTTCATCAACTTGAATTGTTGCTAAATTCCCTTCTTGAGTTTTATAAAGATATCAGGCATACCTGTCCTCCATCCTTCTCTGCCCTCCTTTAACACAGATCTGGAAAGCTTGCTACAAACACAGTTGCTTATATTCCACCTGCCCCTGCAAGTAGGTCAGCTAGGCCAAAGTCTCTGTTGATTCCTGTCTACTGATAGTTGTTATAGACCCACATAATATTATATTGCCTTTTATTCACAGAGTGCTTCATTTTCTTTTTTTAAGATTTTATTTATTTATTTTTTATAGAGGGCAAGGGAGAGAGGAAGAGAGGGAGAGAAACATCAGTGTCGCTGCCTCTTATGTGCCCCCCACTGGGGACCTGACCCACAACCCAGGCATGAGCCCTAGACTGGAATTCAAACAGGCGACCCTTTGGTCAATACAGGTTTGTCAATACAGGCTTTCACCCAGTTAACCTTGTGTTTTGAAAAGGAAAAACGAAGAAAACTCACTTAACCACTGAGCGACACCAGCCTGGGCTTAATTTTCTTTATTTTGGTTAGTGGGTTGGAGTATTTGCAGGATAGGAGCTAAGAAAACAATACAACAAAGAGAGAGGGAAAGATTCCAGAAAATCTGGTCATACTTGTAGTATCACATGTCCTAAAATGTTCAAAGCTTAATTTCTGAGCTATTTACATGAATTCCTGATAGGTGGCATCTCCATGGTGATTGATAGAAAATCACTTTTGATTACTGCTTCAGGTAGTTTTCTGTGATAACATGTTTTCTGACTTTAAAGGTTTCCATCAATCAGGTTTTACCACCTTGCTTTTTGAAATACAATTATGGCAGTTTTGTATTCAGCAGAGGCCCCGCATCAGGAACTCAGTGTTCTGACTATTCTTAAGTATTTGTAGTATTGTCCTCATTTCTGCAAATTAAGGTAAAAAAAAAAAAACAACACTTCTGTGTGTCTTAGAGAATCGTGGGTGTCAATACAGGCTTTCACCAAGTTAACCTTGTGTTTTGAAAAGGAAAAAAAAAGAAAATTGCTATTGACAGTGATATGTGACAGCTAATAGCAGAAAGGAGGAACTATAAAAATATGGTAGTCTTCAGTTATTTTACTGAGAAAAACAGCCCAATGCTCTTCAGTGGTTTCAGAGAGCAGCACTGTTATTATTCCACAGAACAGAAATTGATCTCGCTGAGGAGTTATCAAGGGACGATTCATTGTACTCTTCATCATTGCAGTCTAGGCATAATATAGTTTCAAAATGATTCCATCAGGAATGCTTAGCATTTTTTCCCTTTTAGTTGTTATATTTAAAGAAGTATATTTCAAGTACACAGCATGCATTCATAGATCACTGATTATGCTGGATTAAGGACTAATTTTTAGCATTCCTTGTGAAAGCTTACAGGGAAAAATGGCTTATTTGGCACTTGACACTTAACATAATTAAAAATCTTATGGGCATAATTACAGGGGAACTGTGCCAAATGAAAGAGGGAAGTTTCCAGAAATATTTGGTAAAATATGGAATGCATTTTGCATGTTTCCCCCCTTGCCTTACATTATTTTTCTGAGATTGATTTCCAAAAAAATCAGTCATAATTAAAATACATTGTTTTTAAAGGATGTTTCTGGTTCTTGACTTCCGGCCAAGATGGAGGTGTAGGTAAATACACTTTGCCTCCTTGCACAAACAAAAGGACAACAACAAATTTAAAAACAAAAAAACAACCAGAACTGCCAGAAAATCAATCTGTATGGAAGTCTGACAACCAAGGAGTTAAAAAAGAAACATTCATTCAGACTGGTAGGAAGGACAGAGATGGGTAGCCTGGGGTACCCTGGGTAGAAAGGATGCATGGCAAGGTGGTGGCTGACAGAACAGGCATTCCCACATTTGTGTGCGGATAAACCAGGAGGAACAACTGGCGAGTGAGACAGGTGGTGCAACCCAGGGTTCCAACTTGGGGAAATAAAGCCTCAAAACCTCTGACTGGAAAAACCTGTGGGGGTTGAACCATCAGGAGAAAATCTCAGCCTTATAGGAGAGTTCACTGGAGAGGCCCACAGGGTCCTAGAACATACATAAACATACCCATCCTGGGGTCAGCACCAGAAGGACCCAATTTGCTTGTGGGATGTGGGGGAAATGGCTGAAATCTGGCAGAGATCTGAGCAAACGGCATTGTTCCCTCTCTGATTCCTCCCCCATAGACAGTGCCACAACCCAGCCAAGAGGGTTGCCCTGCCCTCTGATAAATACCTAAGACTCCACCCCTTACCATATAACAGGTGCACTGAGACAAAGAAATATGGCCAAAATGAAAGAACAGATCACAACCCCAGGAAAAGAGCTAAGTGAACAAGAGATAGACATCCTATCTGATGCAGAGTTCAAAACACTGATAATCAGGATGCTCACAGAAATGGTTGAGTTTAGTTGCAAAATAGAGGAAAAAGCGAAAGCTATGCAAAGTGAAATAAAGGAAAATGTAGAGAGAACCAACAGTGAAGGTAAGGAAACCAGGACTCAAATCAATGATTTGGACCAGAAGGAAGAAATAAACATTCAACCAGAACATAATGAAGAAACAAGAATTTAAAAAAAAAAATGAGGAGAGGCTTGGGAACTTCCAAGATAACTTTAAATGTTCCAACATCTGAATCATAGGGGTGCCAGAGGGAGAAGAGGAAGAGCAAGAAATTGAAAACTTAATTGAAAAAGTAATGAAGGAGAAGTTCCCTAATCTTGCAAAGGAAATAGATTTCCAGGAAGTCCAGGAAGTTCAGAGAGTCCCAAATTGGGACTCTCTGAACTTTTCCCTCATTCTTACACACCAAGGAAGCACACACCAAGCCACATCATAGTTACATTACCCCAAGATTAAAAATAAGAAGAGAATCTTAAAACCAGCAAGACAAAAGGAGACAGTTACCTACAAAGAAGTTCCCATAAGGCTGTCAGCTGATTTCTCAAAAGAGACCTTACAGACAAGGGACTGGAAAGAAGTATTCAAAGTCATGAAAGGCACGGACCCACACCCAAGATTCCTCTGTCCAGCAAAGCTATCACTTAGAATGGAAGGGTAGATAAAGTGCTTCCCAGATAAGGTCAAGTTCATCATCACCAAGCCCTTATTATATGAAATGTTAAAGGGACTTACCTAAGAAAAAGAAGATAATCAAAACTGTGAACTGTAAAATGACAGCAAACTCACAATTATCAATAACTGAACCTAAAAACAAACAAAAAACTAAGCAAACAACTAGAACAGGAACAGAACCAGAGAAATGGAGATCACATGGAGGATTATCAGTGGGGAGGAGGAGGAGGGAGAATGGGGGAAAAGGTACAGACAATAAGAAGCATAAATGGTAGGTACAAAATAGACAGGGGGAGGATACGAATAGTGTAGGAAATGGAGGAGCCAAAGAACTTATGTGTATGACCCATGGACATGAACTAAGAGGGGGAAATGCTGGTGGGAGGGGCCTTGTAGCGTAGAAGGGAATAGAGGGGAGAAAAAAATGGGACCAGTGTAATAACATAATCAATAAAATATACTTAAAAAAGATGTTTCTGGTTCTTCATGCGGTAACGAAGTCTTGACATTTTAACACTGTGGGATGAGGGAAGGCAATTGACAAAGTACTTGAATTCTGGTGCCGTCTCACGGGGAGGTAAAAACTGCTACTGTTCAGAGTTCAGGAATGCAGTTCTTTGGAAGTCGGCGGTTTTACTTAACTGGGAGAAGATTAGGTCAGTTATGGTATTAAAAGGCCCAACCCCGCCCTAGTATTTTTTTATAACTGTTCAGTAATATTTACTGACCACGTACAGTGTATGCCAGGCGTTGTGATAAGTGTTTTTTGTGGATGACTTCATTTAATCCCCACTGTAACCCTATTGGGTGGTCATTATTTTCCCTCCAGTTTAGGAGGGGGCTGAAATTCAGAGAAGTTAACTAACTTGCCCAAGATTAGTTGTGCCTGATGCTAAACTCTGATCTGTTAAACTGTTATGCTGTGCTGCTTCCTACCCAAATGTTTTTCCCAGGTGCCATGATGTGATATCCAGCAGGTTTTTCTTAGTCACTATAGGAAAACAGAGATAATTATAGTTGTAAAAAATATGTGAGAAATGGAGAATAGCTCATTATTCTTCTAGGAGTTTCTAGTAGGGGCATGGACTTTTGGTAAATGAAATGCAGACCAACATCTCTTAAGTTCAAAACTGTAAAGATATGCTTTGTTTCATAATATTTATTGGTTCTTCTGTGATTTTATACAGTTATCTTCCTCTATTGTTGTGATACTTTATGAGATGTCCTTCATTACTGATTTTGCAGATAGTTCATTTTTCCTTCTGCACTTGGGTGCTTGTACTCCATAATGCTGGAGCTCACCTCTGTTGCTTTTGGGATGCTACTGCTGCCAAAGCTGGGACTCTGTTCCTCTCATTCCTAGTCAGCATCTCATTTTTCAGGACTTACACTCTTGATCCCATTGCTCAGTACCACCAGTTACAAGGAAATTCAGAGCTTAAAACGTCTACTATTATACTTTATGAGTTAACTGTGTTTTACAGAATACACTTAGCACTTAAGCATTTTATTTAAACTCTTTTAAAATTAAATATGACCCAGCATTGTTTGCCAACTGATTTAGAAACATACTTTAGAATACAGTAGTTTCCCCCACCCCTCTTCATTGTCAGTTATATACTTATGTGGTTTCCATTATCCGCGCTTAACCATGATCTGAAAGTATTAAATAGAAAATGCCAGAAATAAGCAATTACAAGTTTTAAATTATGAGCTTTTCTGAATAGCTTGATGAAGTTTCGAGCTCTCCACCTCATCCTGCCCAAAATGTGAATCATCTCTTAGTCCGGTTTATCCATGGTATTGATGCTTCCTTTCTGCTAATCACTTAGTAGCCATTTTGGTTGTCAGATAACTGTGGCAATATCACAGTGCTTGTGTGCAAGTGGCTATCATTTTACTTAACAATGTCCTCAAAACACAAGAGTAGTGATACTGGCAATTCAACATCCAAAGAGAAAACTGTAAATTGTATGCATAGGAAAAACATGGTTTGCATAAAGTTTGGTGCTATTCAGAATTTCATGCATTCACTGGGGGGTCTTGAAACATATATACCCCCAGATAAGGGGGGTGGGCTATTGTTCAATCCACTTGTAAATGGGAACTGCTTGTATAACACATGTAGAGTTGGGGATACTTTTGCTATCAGATTAGATTGAGTATTCTTGTTGAGTCCTCTGATATACATGAAATTGTGTATGTTGCATTTAGTTTAACAATTCAGTTGCTATAAAAGTGTAATTTCAATAGTATGTAAATTTAATGTAGCTTTGGAAACTCAGAGTTGGTTTGTGCATTTCAATGTTAATTTATTTAAATTTTACATATTTTAAAATAGGGTTATTTGTGGAGGCTGTTAATGTTTTTATTTCAGTATTATTACATTTCGAAATGAAAGTTACTTTGAAATAGGCTCCAAGGAGGTGTTAGTTAAATTATTAGTAATGAGTTTAGTTACCCTTCTTTAGTTAATAAACTTCTGAATTTATATTCATTTATTTTTCTTGAGTGTTGCATTTTAAAAGTAACCTTTCTTAATTCAAGGACAAAATTACACACACACACACACACACACACACACACACACACACTTATCTCCATGAAGTAATCCTGTAAGTGTAATCAGTGATGCAGACTTTTTTGGGGGTTGTTTTTTAAATTTCTCTATGTATGAGAGACATGAACATGCTGAATTTGTATGTAGTCTGCTTCAACTACAGAAAATCATTACAATTTGTGACCTACTTTTTTTCTATTGGATTTTATTCACTAATAGGCAAGTGTTTTGATAGAGTATAAAGTAACATTGTTTTTCAAACCGCTTGCTATGCTTTTTTGCAGAATGACTTTTTTCACTATTTGTGTCATAGTGCAGAATATAGAATATGAAAATATAATTTTCTACTTCTCTCAACTACAGTTATAATTTTAATAGTCCTCAAGATACATTTCTTTTTCCCTAGATATAAGTGAAGCCTGTTTTGTGTTCAGAGCTAGAACTAAGAACTGTTTTAGATTGAGTCCCTAGGACATTCAGTTTTTCATTCTAGGTAGCACTATCTCCCTTTTACATTTTCTGTGTTGTCTTTGTAGATGGTTAGAAAAGCAATACTTCATCAGAATGATGGGTTACTGCCAGCACCCCTCTGTGAGATAATTATGAAAAGCGTGTCCATTTCTCTGTAACTCAGAGTGCAAGGTTTTCACTGATGTTATATACTTGAGCTCTTCTGACACAAGGAATAGGATAGCTAAAACAGCTTTCACACCTGGGTTTATAGCCTTTGGTACTATTTGGTATTTCAGTCAATTAGGTGAGGTGGTTCTTAATCTTTCTCTACCTCTGTATCATTAATGTGGTTCATTGTCAGTGAGAGCTGCAGTCAAATAAAAATGGAAACTTTGTAATTTATGTGTAGCCTTAAAAAGGGAAAGAAATGAAGGATTATTGCAGTTGGTACAGTCCCTGATACAATTAATATAAAATGCATATAAATCCTATTAGAGACCTGTCATGGGTGAAAAAGGAATATGAAAAATGCGTGACCTATCTTTATTAGATTCAGTTAGAGAGAGACCATACAGAGCGAAGGAGCTTTACAAATGGCATATTAATCATAACCAGTCTTCTGAGATAAACTTATTTTTCGTAACTTATCAAAGCTGTACAATGATTAGTCATTCCCTTTGGTATGGGAATGTTCTACATATTGTTCTGAGTTTTGAACTTCACAGCTTTAAAAACTGATTAACAGATATTTTTAATACTAAAATACATCTCATTGAATTATATAGCTTAGGCAAGCTATTATCCTGTAATGCCACCTCAATAGGGAGATGGGTTCTCTACCAAAACATCTACATCATTGTTTTGTTGTCTATTGAACAAGAAACTCTAGGGAGTTGCATTAGAGACCAGACAGAAGAACTTTGCTACAGCAAGCAATCATTAAATCATGCAGAAACATTTTTTTTCCCTGAAATCTTTACTTTAAGCAACAATTGGTAGATGCCAGCACCATTTTTTTTTTAGATGTTGCTTTCAATTCTTGCAGTCTTTTATCTCTTTGAAAAGGAGAATTAGCTCAAGGGGATGGTTAAGACCATCGTATTAATGTACAGTATTACTAAAGAGAGGGGTTGTATAACAGCTATAATCTGACAAAGATAACTAAGATCCTGTTTTTAAAAACCTGTGAGAAGGTTTTATAAGATGAAACTTAGATAAAATATGAAGAGTAGTAGGTATAAAATGTATCCTATAGTGTGGGTTAACAAAAACTAGAGATGCTGAGTGATTTAAGCCTTTAATTTCTGACCTTCTATTGCCACTTGAGTGCATACGATATATTAGATCCTGTCAATAAAAATAAAGCACTATATTGTGATGAAGATATAATATATATAATTTTATTGCTTTTTTCTAAATTTCTAAAATAAAGGACTTTTTAAAAAGTTTACAAATGTATAAGTATATACATTAAAAATAAAATCTCTCATTTTCCCATTCTATACTCTAGGGGAAAGTACTATTAATAGTTTGGTATACGGTCCTTCTCAATATATTTTAAATATTCATTTATTGAAGCAATACACAGAAAAATGTACATCATAACCATACAACTCATCTCAAAGTGAATTTACCCATGTAACCAACACCAAAGTCAAGAAATAGAACATTAGCAGTTATTCCCAATTCTTATTGCCTTCAGCCACTATTTAGGCTTGGAGCACCATACAGTATTCCCCCTCCCACCCACACTTATCTGTGGTTTCCTTTTCCACAGATTGTTACCCATGGTCTACCATGATCCAAAGTTATTAAAGGGAAAATTCCAGAAATAAATAATTTTTAAGTTTTAAATTGCATGCCATTCTGAGTAGCATCATGAAATCTTGAGTTGTCTGTCTCTCACCTCTCCAGCTCCAACATGTATCGTCCTTTTTGTCCCGTGTAATCACAATGTATGCACTACTGTCCAGTTAGTTAGTCACAGAAGAGCTGCCTCAGTTATCAGATACATTTTCAGAGAGTGGAGGTGGTGGACACCACATTCGTATAACTTTTATTGGAATATATTTTTATAATTGTTTTATTTTATTATTAATTATTGCTGTTAATCTTACTGAGTCTAATTTATAAGTTAAGCTTTATCATATGTATGTATAGGAAAACCAGTATATATAGGGTTCAGTATTCTCAGTTTCAGGCATCCACTAGGGGGTCTTAGAATCTGTCTCTCATGTATAAGGGGGGACTGCTGCAGTTCAGTACTGCCTATTTTTGAATATTATATAAGTGGAATCATAGACTATATACTTTTCTGTACGTGCTTTTTCCACTCAAATCCTGTTTGTGACAGTCATTTACAGTCTGTAGCTGTTCAATATATTGTTCTGTAGCCAGGGTCAGTAAATCTTTTCTGTAAAGGACCAGAAAGTAAATATTTTAGGCTTTCTGCATCATACAGTCTCTGTCACAACTGCTCAGTTTGGCCGTTGTAATGCATAATCAATCATAGATGATATGTAAATGAATGAGAGTGGTTGCGTTCCAATAAAATTTTACATAACAAAAATAGGCTGCAGCCTAGATTTGGACCATAGACCATAGTTTACCAACCCCTGCTTTAGAATTTTCCATTATATGGGTATATCACAATTAACTCACCCATTCAAATATTGATGTACATTTCAGTGTTGGCAATGAATTTTTCCATACATGTGTTTTTGTATACCATTGCATGCATTTCTATTTGGTTTATGAATTTGCCACATGTATGTTACATGCAGTTTCAACCTCAGTAGTAATGCCAAGTGCTTTCCTAAAGTGATGGAATAATTCACACCCTTACTAGGAAGTCCAGTTGACAGTAACAACTTATCATCAGTTGTTACTGTTGCCAGTTTGTTTGTTTGTTTATCTGAGAGCTTTTTTTATTGTATTGTTTCTCATTACCATTTATCCCCCCTTATACCCCTTGCCCCCCACAATCACCACTCTGTTGTTCATGTCCATGAGTCCTTTTTCCTTTTTGCTCAATCCTTCCACCCCCTAACCCCTGCCCCAAATTGCTGTCATCCTGCTCTCCATGTATGAGTCTGTCTGTATTCTGCTGCTTAGTTCAGTTTGTTCACTAGATTCCACATATGACTGAAATCATATGGTATTTTTCTTTCTCTGACTGGCTTATTTCATGTAACATAATGCTCTCCAGGTACATCCATACTGTCACAGAGGGTAAATTTTTCTTTTTATGGCTGACTAGTATTCCATTCTGTAAATATCCCATAGTTGTTTTACCCACTCATCTACTGATGGACACTTGGGCTGCTTCCATGTGTTGGCAATTGTAAATAATGCTACAATGAACATAGGGGTGCCTATGTTCTTTTGAATTAGTGTTTGGGTTCCTTTTGATATATTCTCAGAAGTGGGATCACTGGGTCAAAAGGCAGATTCATTTTTAATTTTTTGATATATCTCCACACTGCTTTCCACAGTGGTTGCACCAGTCTGCATTCCCACCAACAGGGCAAAATGTTCCCCTTTCTCCACAGCCTTGCCAGCACTTGTTGATTTATGGATGATACCTGTTTTGGCAGGTATAAGGTGACATATCATTGTGGGTTTAACTTCATTTCTGTGATGATTAGTGATATTGAGCCCACTTTAATATGTCTGTTGGCCACCTGTATGTGGTCTTTGGAGAAATATCTATTCAGGTCCTTTGCCCATTTTTTTTTTCATTGGATTTTTACTTTTTTTGGTGTTGAGTTTTATAACTTCTTTATAAATTTTGGATATTAACCCCTTATCAGATGTATGGGTGAATATGTTCTCCCATTAAGGTGGTTGTCTTTTTATTTTATGTTGTTGGTCTTTTTAAATAGTATTTTCTATACTGACTTAGGTTATGTATAATACATGGTGATGGTTTAATTTTACAACTTAAAACATTAGAGACTCCATATATCAGTTTATATTTACCTAATCACAAGATTCCATTTAGACAATTTTATATATGTTAGCCCCTAAGTTAACCAGTTACTTTCCTTAATCCTAATATGCTAACAGAGCTCCATAGCATACATTATGTAATTTATGCATTGAACTGACTTTTATTCTCAACAAATGTCTGATAGTAGCATTGGGTAGCCACACAGAACAAAGAATATTCGAGATAACATGATTTCTGCACATGTATTGTATTGATAGCCTTTTTCAGGATTATTTATGACCTTTATCTTAGAGTCCAAATCCAAAGGCCTTTCCTCAAGTGTCCTATACTTCAAATGCTGTTTGGCATTTTATACCCATTCTTTCTTCAAATTCCTGTGGGTTCTACCTATCTGAACCCTGTTTCCATTTCTTAGCTTTCGATCTTCCTGCCCCAATAATTTTGCCTAATTCCTCAGTTTTTCCCCCGGCCATTTGTTCTCCTGGAAAAAACTCCTGCCTACCATCAGCCCTGGGTGGATGGCTCAGTTGGTTGGAGTGTCATCCCATGCACCAAAAGGTTGTGGATTCATTGGCACATGTCTATGTAGGATGTGGGTTCAATTCCTGGTTAGTGCATAGACCTGAGGCAACTGATTGATCTTTCTCTCTCTCTTGTTCTCTCTCAAAATCAATAAACACATCCTTGGGTGAGGATTTAAAGAAATGTCTGCAATGATGAGTACATATCATCTACAGGTTTAGTGTAGATGCTCCTAAATTTACATTTTGATCCAGGCATCTCACTGACTTTCCGGTCTTATAATTCCAGATACATACAAGGTATCACTATTTTATCTCATTTTCTCAAATTTAGATATCTAAAGTAAAAGTCAAAATATTCACATTTACTCCCTCTTCTCGTATTCCCCCCAAAGTCTCAACCTTCCTCTTACCCCTATTAGCAAATATAGATAGAAAGAAGTATTTCAGGAAACATTGTTAAATAGCAAGGAATAGAATAATTTCTCTTGTTGAGAAAATGAGAGGGAGGGAAAGGAATGGCACATTTTATAAAACTCTTACTAGGAAAAAATTTTAGCTATATTCAAAGTAATGTGCAATATTGTTGATTTTAATATTTATTCTTTAAATATAAATCACTTTACAGCCATAATTTGGGATGGTTAGGCATGATAACTTTTGGAAAATAGTGTAAAAGTAGTGCTTCATTATTCTAATATAAAAATGAGCATAGTTTAATTTTTAATAATGATCCAAAAATAGTTATAAATATATGCTAAAATTTAAAAATAATTTATTCAGCATAAATAAGTGATAACTGTCATTTTGAACAAAAGAATTGTTTCTGGGTAGTAAGAACAAGCATGTCTTTCCAGTGAGGTGTTGGGGACTGCCCTGCCTGGTCTCAGGAAGCTGTAACCCCCCGTGACTTAGGCTGAGTGAAAGACCTCCGGACCAGGAGCCAATAAGGAGACAAAACTTATTCCCCTGGCATGAACGCTGCCTGTTCTGTGCTTGGCCTCCTAGGCTTGATCAGTTAGCCAATGACGGGTAAGATTTCCCATGGCGGGAATTGCCTAAGTCAGGCATGATCACAAGGAGGCCTCTGGGAAGAGACTTGGGGCTGTGGAAATGAAGGGGTGATCGATATCAACCCCTTCCACCTCGGCTTTGTCAAAGCCTGAGTCCTTGTTCTCAGATATAAGGAATCTAAGTCTCCCAGCTGCCTTTGTCACCTCTGGCCAACTCAAGCCTGCGGAAATAACAGAGGGGTGCAGCCCAGACCAGAGATGGTGGACCCCCCGGGGTAATCAGGCCTGGGACGTAGAATATGCAAGATCCTATGAGGTCTGTTTGCTGGAGGATGTTATTAACTTGGAATTTAAAGGCATGGACAGGAACCAAAAACAGCTCTTTGAGCCCTGTAATCCTTTCATATGATAAAACTTCAATCTTTGCCCAGAATCACAGCGGGAGTTCTGTCAGCACCTTTGCAAGTCACCTATTCCCTTTGATCCTTTCTGCCAGACTGTAAATCCACAAACTGAGTCTGCTTTCTTAATAAAAATCTGCTTGGGAATGGAGATGAGGTGCTCCCCACTAGAGAAGTGGCCATTCCGTCCTTACTTCCTCAGAGGACCTGGTTGTCTTTGTGTATATTTTTCCCGTGTTTCGACGAGGCATCTGCAGCGTTCTGCGATCACTGTAGGCCAGTGAGAATGCATCAGTGAGGCTCTAATATTCTCTGATTCTAAATGGAGTTAGTTTAAAACTTTTGAGAAAAGCATATAATTTATCAGAATGTCATTTCCAAATGTGGAGCCCTTAATCTCGTACAAAATGAGGAGAGTCACTGACATTCTTTAATATCTATGACATACTGCTGAATTGTGTGATAACTCTGAGGCAAATTCCCTGATGGTAACCCTGGAAAACTATTAGAGTGTAATATAGGTTTCATGACATATATTTGGGTGTCAACTGTGTTCCATGTATTGTTGTAGCATCTTATGACTAAATTATAGTGGGGACAAAGAAGGAAAAAATACATGCACATACACACACATCCATTTACATACATATGTGTATCTACACGTATATGATAGGTTGATAGATAGATACAAGCCCAGATGTAAATGTTGTGGTAAAAAGAAGTGAAATAGAGCAGGGTGGAGAGTATCAGATGAGGGCTATAATTTCAAATAGGATGGTCAGGACAGACCTTGTAGTGATATTTCAGCAAAGACAGGAACAAGGTAAGGGAGTGAGGCAAACAAACACTTGGCATGGTGTTTATTTATTAGGTTTTTATTTACTTCTCACTTCATTTCTCAAAGGAATGGGTGCATAGATTATTTTTTAGATCAAAACTAAAGAAAAACACAATGTCTTGACTTTTTCTGCCTTTGATAACATAAGGGAACCATGTAGGGAAAACTTAGTCTACTCTGGGGAACTTTTGCCTGGCTTTTGTTTTACTGCCAGTGCTGTCATTTGGGGTTCCATGCTGCCCACTTTTGAGGTCCAATTTTCATATTAATTAAAATGGTTATGTATAATACATGAATAATACTAAATAATTATATCTCAAAGAACGTTTGTTAAAAAAATTGTGTATTTTTTGGTCTACTTTTAATTGGAAAGATTTCATTTCAGGAACTTTTATATTACATATAAATCTAGTTCCTAGATTCTTTAAGAAAGGTCCCTCAGGGGGAATACTTTGTAAAGTATCTGATTGTCTAACCACTATGCTGTACACCTGAAACGGATACAAAATAATAGTGAATGTCAACTGTAATTGGAAAAATTTTTAAAAAATGTACAATAACTCCAATTTAAAAATATACTATAATTATATAATTTTTTAAAAAAAGGTGCCATCCTTCCCTTCATAATGGGGCTTATTTAATAAATACTAGATAGACAAAATTCAACACAGCATTGATTGTTAACTGAAATGATGCATAAATATGAGATAAAGAAGACAATGATACAGTTTACAAAATGCCATCACTTGCATCAGTACCTGTATTACTCCAAAGATTAATTAGTATTCTGAAGTTGTAATGACAAAAGATTTTCTACTAGGCAGAAGAAAAAGTGTGCTTTCTTTTTCCATCCCACCTCCTGTTTTGAATATATCTGCAAGGGTGGTTTAAATCATGCTTAAAAGTTTACATTAAAAACATGTATGCACTTCACATAGATGTGGTGATGCTTAATTGGGTGTTAAAGAACACATTTTACAGTTTCAACATGAATGGTTTCCTACTCTAAACATTTTTATTAAGCCATTTATTCAACAAAGTAAGGTCAGCACAGCAAGCAATAGTTTAGATGTTTTTCAGCTTACTACTCTGTCAGGAATGTTTGTCCAAACACATTTGAAATACTATCTTGAGGAGAAAACCCTTTAATGGAAATCCAGATAACATAAAAAATAATCACTACTGTTCAACTATAAGATTTGTCTAGAGTTTGATTTTATGACTTTTTAAGGGTAGCCTCATTTAAGGATATCTCACTATTTTATCTTATATTTTCTTCTATTGATAATTGTTTTAAATTAACATGATGCGAGAGATCTTTATCTTCTTTCTCTGGTCAAAGATGACTTTTTTTACTACCTTGAGCAGTGCCATGTATTTATGTATTTGAAAAGGGTTTTAATACATGCTTATCAAAGATGTTATTAACTGCTTAAGCATATTTCATTGATTGGTGTATAAAACAGTAAATTATTAAAAGTTTGGAAACCCAGTCACAGTTATTTCCTGATATACCATGGTGATTTTGCATGCTGCTGCATTAGGTATTTGATGTAAATAGGATCTCTCTAACTCTCTCTGTCTCTCCCAATTCCACCTTTTCTGGAGACCTAAATATGATCTCTCTTTTTCTCTCTTATTCCAATAGTAGCTGGAAGAGAATACCTCTTATTCCAACAAAAGTAATCTCCCTGTTTCAACGTAGGAATGAATCAATATGTTTGCAGAGGTCTACTCTGTTTTATGTGCTTGTCATTAAATATTATTATTGTGGTAAAAATGTATAACATTAGATCTACCCTCTTAAAATTTTAAGTGTATAGCATGGTATTGTTAACTATAAGCATGATGTTGTACAATAGATACCTAAAACTTTTCATCTTGGACCAGTGAAATTTTATGTCCATTGAACAGCAATTCCCCATTTCCCTCTCACCTTAGCCCCTAGCAACCACCATTCTACTTCATGCTTTGATGAGTTTGACCTCTATAAATACCTTATATAATGGGCTCATGTAGTTTTTATGCTTCTTGTATTATTGACTTACTTTACTTAGCATAATGTCTTCAAGGTTAATCCATGTTGTAGCATATGACTTGATTTTCTTCTTTTTATGGCTGAATAATATTCCATTGGATGCATATACCATATTTTCTTTATCTATTCATTTATTTATGGACATTTATGTTGCTTTCACTTTTTGCCTATTGTGAATAATGCTACAGTGAACATGAAAGTGTAGATACATCTTTGAGACCCTGATTTCAGTTCTTCTGTATATATATCCAGAATTAGGATTGCTAGATCATATGGTAGTCCTATTTTCAATTATTCAAGGAATTTGCAGACTGTTTCCATAGCAACCGCACATTCCCATCATAAGTATTCAAGGGTTCAATTTTCCCCAGATCCTTGCCAACACTTATGTTCTGTTGTGTTCTTTTAAAGTATATTTTATTGATTATGTTATTACAGTTTTCCCAATTTTTTCTCCCCTTTCTCCCCCTTCTGCCCTGCACCCTAAACCATCCAGCAGTTCCCCCTTTAGTTCATGTCCATGGGTTGTACATATAAGTTCTTTGACCTTCCTCTTTCCTATATCATTCTTAACCTCTTCCCATCTATTTTATGCCTACCAATTATGCTTCTTATTCCCTGTACCTCTCCCTCATTATTGCCCCCCTCCCCACTGAAAACCTTCCATGTGATCTCCATATCTCTGGTTCTGTTCCTTTTATAGTTGTTTACTTAGTTTATGCTTTTGTTTTTTAGGATCAGTTGTTGATAGTTGTGAGTTTGTTGTCATTTTACTGTTCATAGTTTTTATCTTCTATTTCTTAGATAAGTCCCTTTAACATTTCATATAGTAAGGGCTTGGTGATGATGATCTCTTTTAACTTGACCTTTCTGGAAAGCACTTTATCTGCCCTTCCATTCTAAATGATAGATTTGCTGCATAGAGGAATCTTGGGTGTAGGTCCTTGCCTTTCATGACTTTGAATACTTCTTTCCAGTCCCTTCTTGACTGTAAGGTTTCTTTTGAGAAATCAGCTGATAGTCTTATGAGCACTCCTTTGTAGGTAACTGTCTCCTTTCCTCTTGCTGCTTTTAAGATTCTCTCCTTATCTTTCATCTTTTGCAATTTAATTATGATGTGCCTTGGTGTGTTACTCTTTGGTTACAATTTCTTTGGGATTCTCTGGACTTCCTGGAAGTCTATTTCCTTTGCCAGATTGGGGAAGTTTTCCTTCATTATTTGTTCAAATAAGTTTTCAATTTTGTGTTCTTGTTCTCCTTTTGCCACTCCTATGATTCTGATGTTAGAGTGCTTAAAGTTGTCCCATACATTCCTAAGCCTCTCCACAGTTTTTTGAATTCTTGTTTCTTCATTGTGTTCTAGTTGGATGTTTATTTCTTCCTTTTGTTCCAAATTGTTGATTTGAGTCCTGGTTTCCTTCCATTCACTGTAGATTTCTTGTATATTTTGCTTTATTTCACTTTGAGTAGACTTTATTCCTTCATTTTGTGACCAAGCTCAATCAGTTCTGTGAGCATCCTGATTACCAGTGTTTTGAACTCTGCATCAGATAGGTTGGCTGTCTCCTTGTCACTTAGCTCTTATTCTGGAATTTTCATCTGTTCTTTCATTTGGGCCATATTTCTTTGTCTCAGTGTGCCTGTTTTGTTGTAAGGGGTGGAGTCTTAGGAATTCACCAGGGCAAAGCAAACCTTTTTCCTGTGATTGTGATATTGCCATTGGGGGAGGGGTCAGAAAGGGAACAATGCAGCTCACTCGCTCTGCTCTAGTCCCACTTTCCAATGAACTCTCTTGTTTGAGTTTGGGAGTTTTTCCCTCTTATGAAAAACAATTGGAATTAAAGTAAATTCTCTAAAGAATATACTAAAACCTTTCAAAATACTGATTTTTTTGTCCTTTTTAGGTAGTTTTTGACCAATTTACAACTTTTCAATCTTAAATTTAGCATCACTCACCCTCCCATAACTTGAAGTTTGGACTATTTCTTTGGTTCTATTATCACCTTTGAAGTGAGCATCTGAACATAACTCTGATAGTTTTCTGTCAGTAATATTGGTATCTGGTCTGACTTTTAGGTCTTAAAAAGGTTATTTTCACTTTGGAAACACTTTAAAGATGCTTTGAACTTTTTTCTAAAGATCTATAATCCATTTGTACACATAAGGTATAGTAGCATAAGTCTCCCACATACGAGGCTCACAACAGGCAAAATTCTATATGTCCACTTTAGATTTTCCTGTAGAATACAATGTTTTGGCTGCTTTAAAAACATTAAAGACACACTTGGTAGGTTGTGGTATTGTCTTGACTTTTGAAAGTTTCTTTACTACTCTTAGGTTACACAGAGGTTATAAAGTATATTTAAATCTTGTGAACAGTGATCTTTTAGACATTCTGAACATAAGACACCATTGAATTCACAATAAACTCTCTACTTCCTTGTATTATCAATTTCAGTATTATCAAAATACACATTATGAAATGAGCAACATTAAAATGAAGGAATATTAGATTTAGTTTTCTGAATAATTCCTCTGTTTCCTAGCTTCCCAATACCCACTGGCTTGCTGTTGGACTGTGCATGAAATTAAAGGGAACTTGAATTCTTAAATGACCCCTGGTATTGTTTGAATGAAAGGATCTTTTTAATTCATAGGTAGGTTTTGATGCCCTTGAGCACATATTGTATAAAATGTTTAATTGGGCAGATAGGTGGCTGGTATTCACAAATGCTTCTACTGGTATATTTATGAGAATAAAATCTGCCAAATACAGGAAGAATTATGGCAGCAGAGCTTTTTCTAGTTTTAGAAATTATATTAGAGACATTTTATATCAGTTGGGAAAAGTGTTGCTGAAGCAATTGACAAATCATTGAAAGGAAAATATAAATTGATTCCTTCTCACTATACAACAGAATAAATTTCAGAATAATTAAAGAGTTAGGTATGAAGATACAGAAAACATAAAAGGGAATATATAGGGTTTGGCAGAAGTAATGCCTGCTTCAGCATGGTTGGTAGGGTAATAATATGGGTGTAATAATTTATAGTTTTAATTTGAACATTTCACCTAAAAGGTCATATGGTGGGCTTCAGTGTAATATTGTTATGTTACAGAATTATATGCTTATGATTTTGTTTAAAAGATTTTGTAAGAAACAAAGGGACATTATTTGTGCCAGGCCCTGTATTTTTAACTCTATACAAATTGGGAACTTTTATAAATGAAGAACAAAGAATGCATTATTAAAAGGCAAATGATGAATTCAGAACAATTTTGAAAATTTTGATAATGGATTAGTACTTTTATTATAAGAATTTTAATTCAACACAAGAAAAATAAATATCCTAATAGAAATATGAGCATAATACTCATATAGTGTAAATTACATAGATGATGTACTTGGTATGTATGGTATGTATAGATGGGCTCATGTGAATGTGTATGGGCATGCATGCATGTGCTCATGTTTAGCCTTACTAGTAATAAAAGAGTGGTACAATTTAATAGGTAAAAAATGTCTGAAATAATTATCTGTTTGGTGAGAGTACCAAGAATTAATCATTCTCAGATTTTGATGGTCGATTTACAAAATGCTATAACCTTTCTGTAAGGCAATTTACCAAAATAAAATACAAGCAACAAAAATGTTTATATTGAGATCCTGCAATTCTATTTCTGAACAATTTCCTAATGAAGCCAATGTATACATTAAAAAAAGGAATCTGTATATACATGTTCATTGTAGTATTTCATCAGAAAAAAAGACAAGATTGTGCGCTAAAATATTAACAGTGGTCTTGGAAAATGAGAAATTATCGTGATTTTTCTTCTTTTATGTTAACTGTATTTTCCAACAATTAGATTGTCTTAGTTTTATAATGAGACAAAAGCAAAAAATGATTAAGGAGAGGTCAAATTGATTACATTATCTTTATTCCCTGTTAGCGGAGCATTAATTGATGGAATTAATAAACTCTGCTTTGTTTATCAGTTCTCTGTTTAGGAAGAGGAAATATATAACTTTCATTCTGTTTGTAAAGAATATATATATTCTATAGGCTTTTTCATGTTGTGAGTGCAAAGGGTGAAGGAACCCACAGCAGTTCTTTTATCTACCATATTTTTTAGATAGTAGAAAAAAATCTTATTTGAAAAAAGAACGAAGGAGAAGTCCCCTAATCTGGCAAAGGAAATAGACTTCCAGGAAGTCCATGAAGTTCAGAGAGTCCCAAAGAAGTTGGATCCAAGGAAGCACACACCAAGGCACATCATAATTAAATTGCAAAAGATTAAAGATAAAGAGAGAATCTTAAAAGCGGCAAGAGAGAAGGAGACAGTTACCTACAAAGGAGTGTGCTTAAGAGTATCATGTGACTTCTCAAAAAAAACCCTTGCAAGGAAGAAGGGACTGGAAAGAAGTGTTCCAAGTCATGAAAGGCAAGACCTACTTTCAAGATTACTCCATTCAGCAAAACTATTATTTAGAATGGAAGGGCAGATAAAGTGCTTCCCAGATAAGGCCAAGTTAAAGGAGTTATCATCACCAAGCTCTTAGTATATGAAATGTTAAAGGACTTATCTAAAAAAAAAAAGAGGATTAAAACTATCAATGGTAAAATGACAATGAACTCACAACTATCAACAACTGATCCTAAAAAACAAAACAAAAACAAATGAACTAAGCAAACAACGAGAACAGGAACAGATTCAACGAAAGAGAGGTCACATGGAGGGTTATTAGTGGGAGAGTGGGAGGAGAAAGAATGGGGGAAAGGTATAGGGAATAATAAGCATAAATGGTAGGTACAAAATAGATGGGGAAGGTTAAGAATAGTTTGGAAATGGAGAAGCCGAAGAACATATATATGACCCATGGACATGAGCTAAGGTGGGCCAATGATGGTGGAGGTAGGGGGTGTTTCAAGGCAGAGAGGAATAAAGGGGAGAAAAAAATGGGACAACAAATAGCATAATCAATAAAATATATTTTTAAAAAAGACATGTATATACACATCCATCTTTCCTTCCACACTCTGATCTAGTTGCATGTGGATTTTAACTTTTGACAAGAGTATCATATTAGTAATTTATTTTGACCATGTTAGGGGTATATTTGAGACTATAACGATAATGGATTAATTGGGAGTTAACATTTAGAAGTAGATTTGCAGTCAGGTTTTTTGTTTGTTTGTTTGTTTGTTAACAGGCTGGGAAGCTAAAAATATACCTTGTAAGGTAAAACATTGCAAACAGATGAAACTTGCAAACAGATGAAAGTTCTCTGAGCATTAGCCATTCAAAGTTGAAGAGCACTCAGGGGAGAAATTGTATGTCTTTAAATTATCAAATTATTGGAACTGAAATGCTTTAGTACAGATCTAAAGAGTAAAACAAAAACAAGGTGATAGTTTGTAATATCTTCCCATCTGCTCTCTGTATTACAAGAAGTCCCAGCATTCACACTCAACAACAATAAGCTCTTAAAAACAAATAAGTGTTTCACAATTTCAGTTTTAGATAATGTATTCAGAAAGAGATGATAACATCATGCATAATAGTAAGGGATAAATATACTAGTTTAATTTACCTACAGATGTTCACCAGGATGCTTTTTCCTCAAGTGTTTTTGATTTTTCTCAGACTGATCTCATGAGCTATTTAAGAAAATGTTGATTTGCATATGTAAACAATTGAGTCCATAGACCATGTGATTTTCTCCCTGAATTAAGGTTAAAAATGGACATACAACACATATCACAAACTTATGCAGCATATTATCAAATGCATATTAGGAATTGCTTTGCTTAAGTATTTTTTTAAGCATGCCTAGAGCCCTACTTATGATTGCATTTTTTCTTTCTTAAAAGTATATCCCTTGGGGAGACCACACAATTACTCCTTTTGGACTTCTCTCAATTAGGCTGTTTCTATGACCCCTCCTTGGGCAGTTACCTTTTGACCTCATTCCAATAGCATTGGTGAGCAATTCAGTCCATAAAATCAGTTAGACTGCAGTTGTGATAGACCTTATTTACCCAGTTTTTTGTTGAAGTTCAGCTGAGTAATTTTTGATATTTTATAATGTCTAATAAACATCAAAAATAAATCCCATTTTGGATCATAACAATCTAATTACAGCCACAGAAGCTACTTAAAAGGATGGATTTCATGCTCTAAAAATAATTCCAGAAGAGGGGTATCCAAAATGTCCTCATTGTGGCAATTTCCTAAGAATAAGTTTGTAGTTCATCAAAGGGACCACTTTAAGTTGACCAAGAACTTGGATAAGTTCTAATGTGTTGACTGAAATATGGCTTGAATCCTGGCTGGTGTGGCTTGCTGGCCTGCAAACTAAAATGGTCATCAGTTTGATTCCAAGTCAGGGCACATGCCTGGATTGTGGGCTAGGTCCCCAGCTGGGGGCCTTTGAGAGGCAACCACACATCGGTGTTTCTCTCCCTCTCTTTCTCCCTCCTTTCCCCTCTCTCTGAAAATAAATAAATAAAATATTAAAAAATGAAATAAAAATTGGCTTGATATTTTGACAGGATTTCTATCTTGCAAAAGTTTCAACAGTCCACTCCATTTTATTTTTTATTTCGTTGAGTGTAATTTTTATTGTATTTCTCCATTATCATTTATTCCCCCCTGTACACTCCTCCCATCCATAATAACCACATTGTTGTCCATGTCTATGAGTCCTTTTTCCTTTCTGCTTAATCCATCAAAACCCTACAGCCTCCATGCCCCCTCCCAGCTGACATCCTGCTCGCTCTCTCTGAGTCTGTCTCTGTTGTGCTTGTTAATTTAGTTGGTCATTAGATTCCACATATGAGTGAAATCATATGGTATTTGTCTTTCTCTGATTGCCTTATTTAACTTAGCATAATGTTCATCAGGTCCATCCAGGCTGTTGCAAAGTATAAAATTTTCTTCTTTTAACTGCTGAGTAGTATTGCATCATGTAAATGTCCCATAGTTGTTTTATTCACTGAGCTACTGATGGACATTTGGGCTACTTCCGTGTCTTGGTAATAGTCAATAATGCTGCAGTGAACAAAGGGGTGCTTCTTTTCTTTTGGATTAGTGTTTTGAGTTCCTTCAAATATAGTTTCAGAGATGGGATTGCTAGGTCAAAAGACAGATCCATTTTTAATTTTTTGAGGTATCTCCATTCCGATCTCTACAGTGGCTGCACCAGTCTGCATTCCCACCAACCATGCAAAAGCGTTCTCCTTTCTCCAAATCCTTGCCAGTGCTTGTTGTTTGTTGGTTTATTGATAATAGACATTTTGACTGGTGAAGGGTGATACCTTATTTTGGTTTTAGTTTGCATTTATCTGATGATTAGTAACAATGATCACCTTTTAATATGTCTATTGACCATCTGTGTGTGCTGTTTGGAGAGGTGTCTGTCTAGGTCCTTTGCCCATTTTTAATTGTGTAGTTTGGTGTTTTGGGTGTAGAGTTTTGTAAGTAATTTATATATTTTGAATATTAACACTTATCAGATATATTGGTAAATATGTTCTCCCATTCAGTGGGTTGTCTTTTTACTTTGTTGATGTTTTCCTTTGCTGTAAAAGAAAATTTAGTTTGATTTACACTCATCTGTTTATTCTTTCTTTTGTTTCCCTTGCATGGGATGATATATCTGATAAAATAGTGCTATGAGCTATATCCGAGATTTTGCTGCCTATATTTCCTTCTAGGATTTTTATGTTTTTGGTCTAACATTTAAATACTTAATCCATTTGAATTTATTCTTTTGTGTGGTATAATTAGGTAGTCTAGTTTTATTTTTCTGTACACATCTGTTAAATTTTCCCAACACCATTTATTGAATAAACTATCTTTGAATAAGCCCACAGCATGTGCTTGCTTCCTCTGTCAAATATTAATTGACTAAAAGGTATAGGTTTATTTCTGGGCTCTCTATTCAGTTCCATTGATTTATGTGTCTGTTTTTATTCCAGTACCATGTTGTTTTGATTACTATGGCCTTATAGTATAGTTTGATATTAGGTAGTATGATTCCTCCACCTTTGTTCTTCTTTCTCAGGATCACTGTTGCTATGAGGGGCATTTTGTGGCTCCATATAAATTTTTGAGATATTTGTAATAGTTCTGTGAAATAAGTCATTGGAATTTTGATAGCAATAGTGTTGAATCTGTCGATTATCTTGGATACTATGGACAGTTTAATGATGTTAAGTCTTTCTATGCTTCCCCTTATTTTTATCTTCTTCAATTTCTTCAGTGACTTATAATTTTCTGACTACAGGTCTTTTACTTCCTTAGTTAGGTTTATTCCTAGGTATTTTATTCTTTTTGAAGCATTTGTGAATGAGATTGTTTTCTTAATTTCTATTTGTTTTAGTTCATTATTGGAATATAAAAATGCATCTGATTTCTGGATATTAATTTTATATTCTGCTACTCTGCTGAATTTATTTATCAGTCCTAGTAGTTTCTTGGCAGAATCTTTGGGAATCTCTTTGTACAGTATCATGTCATTTGCAAATAAAGACAGATTTACTTCTTCGTTTCCAATTTGGATGCCTTTTAGTTCTTCTTGTCTGATTGCTGTGGCAAGGAGTTCCAGTACTATGTTGAATAAGTGAAAGCGTACATTGCTGTCTTCTTCCTGATCTTAAAGGGAAAGCTTTTAGTTTTTCCCATTGAACATGATGCTGGCAGTGGGTTTGTCGTATATGGTCTTTATTATGTTTAGATGTGTTCCCTCTAATCCTGCTTTGCTGAGAGTTTTTATCATAAATGTGTGCTAAATTTTATTAAATGCTTTATCCTTCATTTTGTTTATGTGGTGAATCACATTTATTGATTTGCAAATGTTGTACCATCCTTGCATTCCCAGAATAAATCCCACTTGATCATGGTGTGTACTCTTTTTGATGCATTGCTGTATTTGTTTTCCCAATATTTTGCTGAGGATTTTAGCCCCTGTGTTCATGAGGGATATTGACTTTTTTTTTTTTTTTTTAGTGTCTTTATCTAGTTTTGGAATTAGGGTAATGCTGGCCTTGGAAAATCCGCCCTGGAGGCTTCCTTTCTCTTGAAGTTTTAGAAATAGTTTGAGAAGGAGAGATGTTATTTCTTATCAGAGTGTTTGGTAAAGTTTCCCGTGGAGTCATCTGGTCCAGGGATTTTGTTTGTTGGGAGTTCATTGATTACTGCTTCAATTCACTTAGGTATAATCTGTTTCATCAGATTCTCTGATTCTTCCTGATTGATTTAACTTGGAAAGATTGTATGTTTATAGGAATTTATCTATTTCAGCAAGCTTGTCCAGTTTGTTGACATATAGTTGTTCATAATATTTTCTTGCAATCCTTTGTATTTCTTTGCTGTCAGTTGTTATTTCTCCTTTTCTTTTCCTGATGTTATTTATTTGGGTCCTCTCTTTTTTGTTGGGGAGTCTGGTTAAAGGTTTGTCAGTCTTGTTTATCTTCTCAAAGAACTGACTCTTGGATTCATTGATCTTTTGTATAGGTTTTTTTTTTTTTTTTTGCTCTGTGTTGTTTATTTCTGCTCCGGTCTTCATTATTTCCTTCCTTTTACTCACTTTGAGCCTTTTTGTTCTTGTTCAGGTACCTTTAAGTGGGACCTTCCATTGTGTATTTGAGCTTGCTTGCTTGCTTGCTTGCTTGCTTGCTTCCTTCCTTCCTTTCTTCCTTCCTTCCTTCCTTCCTTTCTTTCTTTCTTCCTTCCTTTCTTCCTTCTCTTCCTTCCTTCCTTCCTTCCTTCCTTCCTTCCTTCCTTCCTTCCTTCCTTCCTACCTACCTACCTACCTACCTACCTACCTTCTTTTCTTTCTTTCTTTTGAGATAGGCCTGTAATGGTATGAATTTCCCTTTTAGGATTGCTTTCCCAGTGTCCCACAGATTTTGGATTGTTGTGTCCTCATTTTCATTTGTTTCATGGTGTCTTTTGATTTCTTCCTCTATGTCTTCGTTGACCCATTCATTGTGTAATAACATGTCATTTAACTTTCATGTCTTTCTGTATTTTTCAGTGTTCTTCTTGTGATTTTAATTTCATATCATTGTGGTCAGAGAAAATGCCTGATAAAATTTCAATCTTCTTAAATGTATTAAGTTTAGTTTTGTGTCCTAGCATGTGGTCTATCCTAGAAAACATTCCATGTTCTTTTGAAAAGTATGTATGTTCTGCTGCTTTTGGGTGAAATGTTCTGAAGATATCAATTAAATCCATTTGATCAAGTGTGTTGTTTTAGGCCATTGTCTCCTTGTTGATTTTCTGTCTGGAAGATCTATCCATTGAACTCAGTGGGGTGTTAAAATCCTTGACTATAATTGTATTTCTGTGTACCTCTTCCTTTATGTCCATTAACATTTGCTTTACATATTTAGGTCCTCCTATATTGGGTGTGTAAATGTTTACTAGGATTATGTCTAATTCTTGGATTCTTTCCTTTATCATTATATAGTGTTCTTCTTTGTTTCTTACTATAACCTTGATTTTAAAGTCCCTTTTGTTGAATATAAATATTCCTACCCCAGCTTTTGTTCCCTTTCTATTTGCATGAAATACTTTTTCTTTCCCTTTCCGTTTAGTCTGTGTGTATCTTTTGATTAGAGGTGGGTCTCTTGGAGGCAGCGCATATGGGTCTTGTTTTTTTTAATCCACTCAGCTACCCTCTATCTTTTGGTTGGAGCATTTAAGACAGTTACATTTAAAGTGATTATTGATAGATACATATTCAGTGCCATTTTATTGTTAGACTATTTTCGTCTTTTTTTCTTCTTCTCCTCCTCCTCTCCACTTGCCGCCTTCTTTTACCTTTAACATTTGTTGCAGTACTAGTTTGGTGTTAATATACTCCTTTAGCTTTTTCTTGCCCCAGGAAGCTCATTATTTCATCCTTGATTTGAAATGATAGCCTTGCTGGATAAAGTAGCCTTCATTGTAGGTCCTTGTTTTTCATTACCTTGGATATTTCATGCCAGTCCTTTCTGGCCTGTAATGTTTCTGTTGTGAAATCAGAGTACAGCCTAATTTGTTCTCCCTCATAGGTAACTGCCTGCTTTTCTCTTGTGGCTTTTAGGATTATCTTTTTGTCTTTAGGCTTTACCATTTTAATTATGATGTTTCAGTTAGGCCTCTTTGGGTCCAACTTGTTTGGTACTCTTTGAGCTCCAGGGCTTCTGTATCTTTTTCATTCTCCAGATTAGAGAAGTTTCCAATCATTATTTCTGCAAATAGGTTCTTGACCCCTTGCTGTCTTTCTTGTCAGTCTGGTATTCCCATGATGTAGATGGTGATATGCTTCATGTTGTCCCTAAGGTCTTTTAAGTTCTCCTTATTTTTAAAAATTATGTATTTATTTTTAGAGAGGGGAATGGAGAAAGAGAGTGAGAGAAACAGCAATACATGGTTGCCTCTTGCATGCTCCCAACAGGGGATCTGGCCTAAAACCCAGGCATATGCTTTGATTGGGGATCAAACCAGTGACCCTTTGGTTTGCACGCCCACTCTCAGTCCACTGAGCTATACCAGCCAGTGCTCTCCTCACTTTTTAAATTCTTTTTTCTTTATGGTGCTCTGCCTGGGTGTTTTTTTTTTTCTACCTTGTCTTCCAAATCACTGATTCAGTCCTCTGCTTCATCTAACCTACTGTTTATTCCTTCCAGTATATTATTTATTTCAGATTATTGTATGCTTTATTTCTGACTGGTCCTTTTTAATGGTTTCTTTGTCTTTTTTTTTTCATGCTGTTTAATATACTTATAACCATTACTCTAAAATCTCTATATGATAAATTGCTGGCCTGCATTTCATCTAGTTCTTCTGGAGAATTCTCTTATTCTTTAATTTGGGGTGTGTTTCTTTGTCTTCCCATTTTGGCTGCCTCCTTGTGCTTGTTTTTATGTATTAGGCAGATGTATAAGACTCTGGTGTAGGTATAAGTCAAACTCTGCCTTTGACTGGCCCTGGGTAACCTGGGAGCTTTCAGCAGTCCACAGCATGTGGTTCCCTCTTCTGGGCTTTGTTGTGTGCAGAAAAATTAGGGGCATACCAAGCCCATTTTTATCAGCTGCAGGCCTGGGGCTGTATTAGCTGAAGCCTCAGAGCTCCCAGCAATTAGACTCTGCCTGCAAGCATTTTGTAGGGTTAATCAGTGAATGTCTTCCAGGTGTACTCCTCAGCAGTGGGGCTTAAGCTCCACAGGGTGGGGCAGAGTAATTCCTAAGGAGAGGGCTGTTGCTTCTCCTCAGTGTGATGCCATTCAGAAAGGAGTGCTCTGCCTGAAAAAGATGGTTCCTGCAGTATGAGGGACGATTCTGCACAGGGATCCTGGCAGATGTTCCATCAGTTCTGTTCCCAGAGCCACCAGCCCCATACTCTCCTCACATGTCTTTAGTCCACTTTGTCCTCTGTCTGGTGAAGCTCAGAGTAAGTGGCTGCAAACAGAATTTTGTGCATTGGCAGTTTATGAGTCTCTCTGGATCTCCTCTTGTATCTCTGTGGTGGACAGAAACCCTGCCACTTTTCACAGCTGGATGTTATCTGGGTTTCTTTCTGGCTCTGGTGCTGTAGGCTGGGGAGTCCAGCTTGCAGTTAAGACTCCACACTTCTCAGGGGGAGTCCCACGGCCAATGAAATATTCCTCCAGCACTTTAGCTGTTCCTGTGGGAGCCTAGCTAGCTCTCTCATGCCTCTCTGCACTCCCTAGCAGTCGCTGTGTGCTGCACTGGTTTCTTCCATCTGTCTGTGATTATAAGAGTTCTCTCCAGCTAGTGTTCAGTTGGTTATTCAGGATGATGTTTTAAATGATTCTGTGATAATTCCAGTTTGTTCCTAGGAGGAGGTTAGTGTAGCTTTCACTTACTGTCTACCATCTTGGGTCTGATTGTTTACTTTTTTTTAGTGCTTGTCTTCACGTAAGACATATAATCCTTCTGTAATTGATTGCTTATATGTAACTAAAATAACCTTTCTGTCACTCACAAGTATTAAATACTTTTCTAATCAGATAAAGTTTTCTGAAAAACTCCAAAATTTATATGTAAATTATTTGATTACTACATTTACTTTTTTATTTACTATTTACTAAAGAATATTGTCAGTTATAATTTGGTAGTATGTATATCTTCATGGAAGTTTTTAAGTAGGTTTTTTTTATTGGCCCTGTTTATGTGGGTAGAAAATTATGCTAAATCACAAAACTAGAAACAAGAGCTATTTTCTCTTAGATTACTCTTTTGTCATTTTGTTTCCTTGTTATATAAAAACATGTTACACTAGTTATTTCATAATGATGATTAAACTATTTTGAAATGTTCTGCTGGCACCTTGTACTTAATATATCTAATATAGATTCCATCATTTTCCTTATTACCCATGCTAGCTTCCCCTCATCTGCTTTTTATCTGTGGTCCTTTTCACTGCTAGCAACATCACCATTCACCCTGTCAACCAAATCTGTGCTACTCCTTACTCATTCCTCATCTTGTGTTCTCTGGAATCAACCACACCTCAGAATCTGTCTGTTCCTGTCTGGTTCTTGTATTTTCACCTTTATGGTTTCCACCTCCAATATCTGATCCATCCTGCAAAAAGCCTTCAAAAAATCTTTATAAAACTTAGCATTTTCTCTACCACCTCTTTTATATATAGAATTATTTAAGTTTCATCCAGTGTTAAAATAAAGTAATCCTGAAAAGAGTTTTGCCTCTTGAAGTCCTTTTTCCCACATGGCTATTTAACTTTTATTTTCATTGCAGTTTTGTTTTTGAATCCACCTCAAACTTTAAGTGAATTTAAAATAGGATGGTTTTAATGGTTAAAGGTCATTAAAAACCTTAATGATGAAAAATGAATAATAATTAGAATTAGAATAACAGAAAAATGCACTTTACTATCAGGTACCTATATATAGATTACCACCATTCTACATTATGTGTGAGAGTCAAATACCGCCAGTAAGTGACTACATACACACGGTGCAGTGGGGAGGAATTCCGGCACTGACCTAACTTAAAGGTAAGGAGCATGCTTGATTTGTAAAGTCAGAAACAGTGGGAGGTAGAAGAGATCATTTAGTCCAATGCTCTCCTTTGAAGGAGGGAAAGGGAAGTGATTTACTCAAGATTATATAACTGGTTATTAGCTATATAGCTAGTAGTTGAACTTAGTGTGTGGAAGAGTTAAAGTCTGGATTATTTGGAAAAATGTGTTACACATTTGAAATAGAATGATATTAACAGAGGGACAAATAATGAAGTTTGTCCAGTAGTTATCCAGTCATGTAATATGAAAAAGAGAAACATTTATTGAAGAAGATACAAGATACAAGAAACACTGCACATAATACAATGATACTTCAGTCCCCTTCAAAGCAGGCTCCTTGGGACCTCACACAGTTCTCCCAGTCACCATAAGCTGCCCTGTATTATTTTCCTGAATCTCATCAATGATCTGAAATCTCTTCCCGTTCAAAGGGGATTTTAGTTTTGGGAAAAGCCAGAAGTCTCAGGGCACCAAATCTGGGCTGTAGAGGGGCTGAGTCACCTAGGTGATTTGATATTTTACCAAAGAACTCTGCATGAGATGTGATGCATGAGCAGGCGTGTTGTCATGATGAAGCTGCCAATCACCAGTTACCCATAGCTGAAACCTTCTGAATCATCAAAATAATTTCTTCAGAGGAAAGTTGCAGCTTAATGCAAATTTTGATACAGATCCTTTGCTTTACTTGCTCAGCCATTTTGAATGTGATGGCAACGTAGTTCACATGCTCACTCAAGGGTGTCTACTGTCCCCACTGACTAGTACAGTACAGTTGTCATTATTTAATCATGCTTATTCCAGTCCACTCTCCTTGCTGCTAGGTTACATAGATGACACACAGACTGTTCTTCTTGTATTAACAATGGCTGGACTTTTTCCACACAGACCTGTTATGTATTATAAGTTTAGAATATTTTGTAAAACAGATTCCTTTACTTCGATATGCTTTCTTGGTTAAATATTGGTATGAAGTCTAGAACGGTCCATTCAAACAAAACATTCTAAGAAAATAAAATTAGGTAATAGTCTGTGTTAACAACTGAAGACTGGGTTAGATCATAATCATAATTTAATTCCTCTGATATCCCAAGTTGTATGTATTATCTGTTATTTATATACCACTTTTTAAAGGATCCAAATTTCTTATTATAAGGAAAGGGAAAGGTATTAGCTAAAGATTTAAGGAGAGAAAAGGAAACCAAGGACTTGAAAGAATTTCCTGAATGGCAAATGCATAGAGTTAAGGCAGTTATTGCAAAGAATAAGAATATTATGTATTTATTAAACCATGGTCTAGGTGGAGAGAGCATGTTCGGTTAAAAACCAAATCTACAACCCAAAAGATCTGCAGTGCTGCTTTCCAAAAGATAGGAAAATCAAGTGTATTAAAGGGACAAAGCTCACTTAGGACAGTAAGTTATAATGCTTTTTAGATTTTTTGGTTTTGGGTGCTTCACACTCTTAAAATTATTGGGGACACTGAAGAACTTTTGCTATTTTCTGAGTAGATTTAGGACTGAGGAAAAATTTAAAATATTAAAACATACAGGCACATACTTCATATGCTATCAGAATGATGATTTATCCCAAGACATATAGCTTCTAGAAAACACTGTACATTTGTGAGAGAATGTGAGTGGAAAAGTCAAATGTCTTAATATTATTCTGAGAACAGTGTTGACCTTGCATCCACCCCTAAATTGATTTCTGTGACACCCAAGAGTCCTTTGAAAACTTTTGTCTGTGCATTTGGGACCAGTATGGACAGGAGTGAAGCTTGATATAATTAGAGATGATTTTGGTACTAGAATGTAGTCTTTTTTTATCTTTTCTTGCAGTGAGTCAGTCTAATTCTCACCTGCTGGAGAGAGGCTTCTTAATTTGGCAGACATATTGGTTTTCAGCAGCAAAAAGAGCAGTCAGATTGGCTGGGCAGCTATGCCAAAATGTCTTTTTGAGTGCTAGTGTCCACTGAGATAGTATCTGTTTACCTGGACGTGGAAGGTGTCTTGGCCAAATAATCTTTGCATGCCATATTACTTTTTGCATGCTATACACTTTCCTTCTTACTTGGAAGGATCACAATGCACATTAATATAGCAAATTATCCAAAATGTTCTGTGGTAGAAAAATTAGTTAACTTTAGTTAACTCTTTGTTTTTAAATTTTAGATGATTCCAGGGCATTATTATCATCTCATGGGATACTAGTGTCTCACAGGACTTTGGGAAATCTTGATTTGTATTGGGTTGGCCAAAAAGTCTGCATGTTTTTTTCCATAAAATACACATTTTTTCATTTTCATTTTTAAGTTTTCATTTAATTTTATCAATTGGCATATTTTGAGTATGCTGGCTACCTCCTGAGTGGGATAATGTTGATTGTTGTCAATTAATGTCTCAATTTGATTGCTATCAAGTAACTTCAACTGGTCTACCTGATCGGGGAACATTGTCCAGTAAGAAATGTCCAGCATGAAGCTTCACAAACCACTTTTAACACATTTTATCAGCATCTTCTCCATACACTGCACAAATGGTTTTCTTTTTCTTTTTGCATTTTGGTTGTATTTTTACTTTTTTGACATAATAAAGCATAATGTACAAAAATGTATATTTTCTTCCATCTTTAATATGAAAATGACTACACAAAAATTGATGTTTTTAAAAATGCACACTGATGTGATGGCTGTCACAGTGCAATTTAATAAAATTGTTTCAAATGAAGCTGAAGATACTAAGCACTACTAGAGCCATCTTACAGAAAAAAAATAAAACAAACAACAACAAATGAACTTTTGGCCAACCTGATAGGATATAAAATTCTGTTTTCCACTTTTGTGCTGTAGAGTTTACTATTCCCCTTTCCATAATAGGGAAGTCAGTGTGGTTTATGATAAGAAGGAATGAACCACAAATTGATTTTTGAGGGTATATAAATAGGTAGGTAAATGAAATCTGGTGAATGTGTTCTGAGACTTTTAAAATACCACAGAAAGAAGAAAACTATTATCTTAGTATGTGTATTATCAAAAGGTCTTTGATAAAATTCAGCATGCATTCTTATTTTTAAAATGTTTAATATAGAAGTTACATATTTCCTTAATATGATGAAAGTATATATTTCAAACCGAATCTCACTGTTATGTTTAATGGTAGAATATTTGAAGCATTCCCACTAATGTCAGGAGCAAGATAAGGATGTTCACAATCATCAGTAGATTTTAGTTCTTTATTCTTTTTCTTTCTTATTTTTTTTGCAGGGCAGGAGGGCAGTGTGAATTAAACAATGCAGTGAGACAAGAGATTGAAATATAAAAATTAGGGATATGTAAAATTATTTATATATTATATGAATATCTGAAAAATAATCAAAGTTAATAGCATTCCTATATACAAATAGTGAGTTAAATGGTAATTAATGGAAAAAAGTCCTGTTTATTATAGTCATAAGAAATGTTCAAGACACACTAGTAAAATTTGAAAATATTTTTTTACAATTTGCCAATATAATGTTAAATTTTATATTGCAGAATAAATATTTGAGAACAGCCAGGAGAAAACTGGAATAAAATGCAATGAAGAGGAAATAATCCCACAAAATAAGAAAAAAAAATGTTAAAGCTACAGTAATTAAAATAGTTTACTTCTCTTTTAGGAACAGAGGCATAGGTTCCTGGAACAGAACAGAGTCCAGGAATAGACCTTAATTCATAAGGGAATGAAATATGTATGATGTAAGAGGCATTTGAACTCAGTAAAGATCCATTATTCAATTTCCAAACTTTGATAAAAAGATCATAAATAAAGTTAAAAACTATATTACAGAGTGAAAAATATATTCAAAACACATGGGACTAAGAGCTCATACTCTTAATATACAAAGACATTTATAAAATTAAATATAAGCAAATTGAAATGTCAATTTAAAAATGGGGAAACACTTGAACAGGCAGTTTACAGTTAGAGTAACACAAGTACTAAATACATAGAAAGTACTGCAAACAGAATTTTAAAAATGTGGATTAACCAACAGTAACATAACATTTTTTAAGTCTAAGAAATTAAAATTAGCAAAGGGGAAAACATGTGAGTGCAGAGGGTATGGGAAACAAGCACCAGTTTCTCTCCTGTTATTTGTTGGAGGGCAGTTTCACAATATCTATTAAAATTTGGTCCAGCAATTCTAGTTGTTGGGAGTTTTTATGTATATTTTATTGATTATGCTATTACAGTTTTCATAATTTGTCCTCCTTTATCCCCCCTCCACCCTGCAACCCTAACCCTCCAGCATTCCCCCCACCTTAGTTCATGTCCATGGGTTGTACATATAAGTTCCTTGAGTCCTCTGTTTTCCTGTACCATTTTTGATCTCTCCCCATCTATTTTATGCCTACCAGTTCTGCTTCTTCTTCCCTGTACCTTTTGCCTCCTATTCCTCCCTGCCCCCTCCCCACTGAAATCCCTCCATTTGATGTCCATTTCTCTGGTTCTGTTCCTCTTCTAGTTGTTTCCTTAGTTTTTGTTTTCATTGTCTGTCTTTTCTTTTAGGTTCATTTGTTGATAATTGTGAATTTGTTGTCATTTTGCTGTTCATATATTTTATCTAACTATTCCTTTAACATTTCATATAATAATGTCTTGATGATGATGAACTCCTTTAACTTGATGTTATCTGGGAATCACTTTATTTTCTCTTTCACCCTAAATGAAAGCTTTGCTGGATAGAGTAACCTTGGATGTAGGTCCTTGCCTTTCACGACTTTGAGTACTGCTTTCCAGCCCCTCCTTGCCTGCAAGGTTTCCTTGGAGAAATCAGCTGATAGCCTTCTGGGCACTCCTTTGTAGGTAACTCTCTCCTTTCCTCTTGCTTCTTTTAGGATTCTTTCTTTATCTTTAATCTTGGGTAACTTAATGATGATGTGCCTTGGTGTGTTCCTCTTTGGGTCCAACTTCTTTGGGACTCTCTGGGCTTCCTGGAAGTTGATTTCCTTTGCCAGATTGGGATGTTTTCCTTCATTGTTTGTTCAAATAAGTTTTCAATTATTTGCTCTTGTTCTTCTCCTTCTGGCACCCCTATAGTTCTGATGTTGGAACATTTCAGGTTGTACTAGAGATTCCTAGCCCCTCTTCATTTTTTTTTTTTTTGAATTCTTGTTTCTTCATTCTGTTCTGGTTGGATGTTTATTTCTTCCTTCCTTGAAATTGGTGCTTTGAGTTCTGGTTTCCTTCCTGTTACTGTTGGTTCCCTGAATATTTTGCTTTATTTCATTTTGGGTATCTTTCATTTGTTTTTTCATTTTTCAACCAAGGTCAATCATATGCGTGAGCACTTTGATTACCAGGGCTTTAAATTCTCCATCAGGTAGGTTGGCTATCTCCTCATCACTTAGTTCTCTTTCTGAAGCTTTGCTCTGTACATTCATTTTGGCCACATTTCTTTGTCTTGGAGCACCTGTTAAATTGTAAGGGGGCGGGGCCTTAGGTATTCACCCAGGTGGGGCAACCCTCCTGGCTTCGCTGTGGTGCTGCCTGTTTGGGAGGGGATAGAGAGGGAACAGTGCAGCTCACCTGCTTGTCCCTAGCCCAGTTTCCAAGGAAGTCTCGTGGGAGGCTGGGAGTTTCTCTTACAGCAGCAACCACCATAGTCCACAGCGAGCTCTTTCAGTTTCCTGTTCAGCCAGACCCGCCGACAAGGTCTGCTGCCTTGCCAAGGTTTCTCTTAGCTGGCCATGCCAGTGTGGTCCCCTGCTTTGCCGCAGTTTCTTACCGGTCTAGTTTTTCTATTTGTTTCTTTAAGTCTTTGGTTATGGGCACTCCATGCAGTTGGGTTTTCTGGCACTTGTGGTTGTTCATTGATTTTAGATTGGTTGCTATTCTCCTTTTGGCTATGTGAGGAAGCGAAGGGTTTGTACCCATGCCTCCATCTTGGCTTGAACTCCCAGTTGTTGGGATTTATCCTCCACTTAATCCTGTACAAACATGCAAAGATGCATCTACAAGAATATTGGATGCAATGTGTGTCTCGGCAGAAGTGGTAAGATAAATCTGCTTTCATTCTTCCCCTAGTCCAGTGTGCTCCAACACCCCAGCTTTCTTCTATTTCCTGAGTACAACCAGTCGTTTCCACTTTAGGGCCTCTTCACTAGCTATTCCCTCCACTTGGAAAGCTTTTTGCCAAGATGTTTTTTTTCATGTGACCTACTTTTTCTTGTCATTCAGGTCTCAGATTAAGTATTACTCTTCAATGAAGCCATTCCTAATAACTGCCATACAGTTCTCTCACTACCTATCATATTTCTCTGTTTTCTTCTTGTCGTGGTAACTATTACTATTTGATGTTTTCTTGTATATTTATGTATTATCTATTTCCCTGGAATATGAAAAGGCAGTATAACTACATGATTGAAAGCATTGACTCTAGAGCTATAGCTGGGTTCAAATTCTGTCTCTTCCATTTACTATCTTTGGGGACAATTTTAACTTAATCTCTATGCGTTTCACTTTCCTCGTTGGTAAAACTCTGGGTGAGAATAGAACTTATCTCACAGACTTGCTGTGAGAATAAATGAACTTTTAACATCTAAAGCACAGTAGTAATTAAGACATGGTAGACACTCACAAAATGCTTGCTTATCATTCATGCAGAAGAATATTATGTAATCATTTCAAATCATTTCAGTGAACTAGGAAGATCTGTGTGCGCTGATATTAACCTAGTTTAAGATATAATATTAATGAATATAGACTAGTAAACACTGAGATGTTAACCTCAAAATCTAAGTGTCTTTAAACAAAGGCTTATTTCTTGCTCATACTTCATGTTCATTATATGTGAGTGTCTCTGCCCCATGTTATTCTCACTCAGGATTCTGGGCTCTACCATATGCCAAAAGGAAGTAGAGGATACATAATGCCATCTTAGATGCTTCCATCTGGAAGTACCATCTTTCATTCTATTCAGATTGCATCTGCCAAAATAGGTGACATTTGCCACAGCTAATTTGAACCAGTAGGAAAGTACAATTCTATCCTTTTCCTCTGAGGAGGAAACCCCAAAATATCAGTGAATAATCATTATTAATGGAAATATAATAATTGAGAAGGAAGTACAAATGAGTAGGTATTGTAAGGACCTATCTTTTCAAGGATGTGTGTGAGTAAAGTACTTGGGTTGATATTATAAAAAATGTATGGAACAATCCACAAAACACTAACAGTGATCATCTCTGGGACATAAGATGCTCACTTTTCATGGTATATCTTTATGATCTTGATGTACTGTTTGATATATTTTTCAAATGCCACATGTATCACTTTCATAGGTAAAAAATAAGTCTTCCAAGTTCCCCTCAGATATTCTTTGGTAACCAAGTAAACTGTGGTCCATCCATGTGTCACCTTGATACATGACCCAACAATTACTGTTGGAGAAAACAGATTTTATTTACAGGATTCCAACCTCAGGGAGACTGAGAGAATTCCTGCTCAGAGCCCTGTTCTCTCATGAGATACAGTACTTCCCCTGCTCCCCACCAGACTATAAGCCAACAACATGCCCAAAAGTTCCCCATATCCTTATCTGTTCTTAAGTTGGTTTTGAAAACAGTTCCCCATCCCTTCTGGAAGGCACAGTCATGGGTTTTGAAATCACTACCCTCTCTCAGCAGTTCTCTCTTAAAGGATCTGAGGCATGTTGTCAGTAGTCTAGGAAACATGTGCCATGTTCTCCTGACAGGTTTTCCAATGGGTCTCCTCTTTCTCACTGCAGCTCTTAATCCAAAACCACATGGCATCTCCTTACTCCAAACCACTTGGCGCCTGCTTACACACCAGACCTCATGGCCAGTCCCCCTACTTCATGGCTTCTTCCTCATGGCTGCTTTCCTCATGGCTGGCACTCACTACTGACCTCATGGCTGATGGGGTGGCCCTTCTACACCCTTTCAAACCACGTGGCTGCTACTTTTCCTCTCTCTGAGCTCTCATTGCTGCTCCCTTCTCTCTCACAGCCCGCCCTTATTTTTAAATGCTGACCTGGAGCTTCCTATGTGACTTCATATCTGGCCCCTCCTATAATGAGCTACGTTTTTGAGTTCCCCTATATCTTTTACTTTCTTTTGGCTGCCATCTTTAGTCAGGGCAAGATTACCCCATGACACATGAGCCTCGCCTCCCTGCCTCTTGTGCAGGTGCTGTATAAGTTACCCTGGCTACCTCATGAGTCCCTGAATGTTGCCAAAGTCACTTGTACTTTTGCCTGTGGTGGCTGCACAACTATCAACTAACTATCAACTTGCCATTGTTATGGAAAGTATCTTAACCTCCATGTCATCCATCACCTTCCCTTATCCCCCTACCATGAGCTGTGGGGAATATGCTTTGCTATTTTCAGGGACCACCTCCTCTGCACCCCATTTCATTTTGACAGTGTGCCATGGCCAGTAGTATTAAAGTTGAGTCAGTATGGGATGACTTACACTGTATACATATGGACATGGACATGGACTTAGCAATGAGAAAAAGAGTGGGGAGAAATCGATTATTTTCTGGATAGAGAAAGATAAAATGGGGTTCCACAAGGACCAGTAATAATAATAAAGTCCTATAAACTATCTGATGTAGGGAATTCCATGGTAAAATTTCCAAGCTTAGTAGTAACAAGGTCTTTTGGGTAGTTAAGTGCCAACCAAATAGGGGCTGGCCACACAAAGATTTTTGTCTCATTTTGCACTTGGATAGAAAATGTGACATAGGTAGGGGATATATTTCTGATCTCTTAAAGTTATCTCTTCAAAGTATATTGTTTTTATTAGGTTTTGTTTTAGATTTTATATTTAAAAAAAGATTTTTTGAAATTTAGATGTTTACTTTTACACAAAATAATGTTATTTAGTTATAAATACAGGTATCTACGTAACTAGAGTAAATTAAGCTCTTTCTATTGTAGTATGGTGTCTGAGTATCATACTTGATATTAACCTGGTTTTTGAAGCACAACCAGTGGGGTTAAGAATTCAGTCTTTTCTACAGCAGCATTAAGGACCTTGAAAGCTTCGCAGGAGTTTATGCCCAAAGTCCTTGTTTTGTAGGATTATATAATCTAATGATTTAGAGTACTTTTGTTATCTAGAGTTTAAGGTACTTATAAAATGCTGTTTGCTTAGGGAATGAATTTTCTCTTGATAAATGACTGTTCTCAAAGGCATATTGATTTCCATATAATTATATAGCTAGTTATACTCAAGTTTGTTAACAAAACAGTCTTGGATTTTGCATAATTTAATGAATGTAATTAATGGCTATTCTTCTTTTGTCTGATAGGCTAAGTAATCAGGCTAACCTAGACCAATGATTTATACTCATTACAGAATCAAAAAAAAAATAGCTGCAAAGTATTTTTTCATGATGGTTCTCTTTTTCTCAATTTCCACTCCTAGGGATTTGATTAATTTCATTTTAAAGTTATACAGGCAAGTTAATATAAGAAATAGAGACACTCTAGCCAAAACAGTGGTAAAGTAGAAGACACATGTAACATACTCATTTACTGGTATGCTTCAAATTATAATGATGTGACTGAGTACACTGGTACTGGTGTTTTAGATATTAGTTATTTATAATTTAAGTATTAGGTAAGGGTGTTTTATTTTTTGAAGTATGGTATAAACATCTGAACTATATGTCATATTAGGAAATAATCAGTTCCCAAAGGAACCTTATATATAGCTTCATGGATGAACATGTTCACATCTTATTATCAGTCTACTATGAAAAGTATGTGTGAGTATGTGAGTGTATGTGTAGCTGAGGGAGCATCCGGTGAATTTCAAGGTGAGGCGATGAAGCCTCCTGATTGATCAAGTCAAGCAAGGTAAAGCAGCTATTTAGTGAATTTTGCTTCTTAAGGGTAGAAACTATATATATTTTTCTCCTTCAGTAGCTAGAGTTGTGCCTGGAAATAATAGGTGCTCAAAAAATTTGATCGTACTATTGTAAGTGAAAAGGAGATTTGGATTTTCATTATAAAAATGTTTATGCTATTTTCAGCATGTATATCTTGTGTAAAATAGGATAGTTCTGTAATTAAAATAAAGCAGGCATTTTTGTACCACTGTCTACTCCTGTTTGTTAAGCTTTTTCATGTGTGGCTTGTAGAGCTTGTTTCTCCCAGTGTAAACACAGTGTTTTCATGTATTGATCTCTTACTTCCTATTAGACACCATGCTGGTACTTTTATAGATGTTATCTTATTTACCAGACATCTTCATTATATGTATGAGAATTCATATTACAGTCTTCATTTTTCAAGTTATAGGACTCTGACTCAGTATTTAAGTAAGCTGCCCAGTAAGTTGCTTGGTAGTAGGCACTGGGGCTTTTATTTGAATTCAGATGCTGCTTCTCTTGAATATTCTTGCTGGCAGTAAATCTTCATCTTCTGAGAGTGGAAATAATTTCTAGAAATAGCCTAAATTAATCAAATCCTAGCCTTAAAATATAAAGCAATGAGACATGTTTTATTGCTTGGGTGGTAAACTGTCCCTGAAGGTAATTCCTTCTTCCAGAAAGGATGTTCAGGATGTTTTCAGCAGTTGCAGCATAATTCTAGTGCTTATATAGCCCCTGAGATAACTGTGATAGACAAAACACATTTGGAAGGTTAAAATCTTGTTAAAAAAACAAAACAGAATAGTTACTTTGTAGTCACAAATGATGCCAAAGTAAAGCACTTCCATGCGATTAATTGTATACATTATTTTAAGAGATGTAAAGAAATATTAGAGTACAAAATTACGCCACTTACGTTAGTGTAGAACATTTGACAATTTCTAAGGGAAAATTTCGAACTGTTTAGCACACTTCAGTTTCTACAGCACAGTCTCTAAAGTCTCTTTTGTTTAACAGGGCCTTGTGGGTGTTCTAAAGGAATGATTAAAATGAAATGACAGAGTCAAACATTGTACCATAATAGATGAAATGGAAAGTAATTATGTTAATGGTGACTCATTATGAAGCTCCAGCCATTTTTACCTGCTTATTTCTATGTAGAAACCTGTGCAGCTGAGGTGCTGAATAAGAAATTATTGCACAAACGAGCCTGGAGGCATGTTTCTAATATTGGGGCTAAACCTATACAGTATTGTAATGAATTTCCCTAAGTCAGTATTTAAATGAGCTATAAGAGAATGTAGTGCTCCTGCCAGAAAATTTGGATTCTAATGTTTATCATCAAAATTTTTAGCTTTATCTTTGAATCATTATAGCTGCATATACTTCTCATGTGTTGATTATGTCGAAAAACCCTGAATCCATACTACATGTATATCACATATAGTGTCAGATTTTTCAAGATATATTCATAGAGAAGTATTTTAGAGAAATTGTAAGGAAGGGATTCATAACAAAATATGCTAGGGCAAAATGATGTTGATAAATACATCTTGGCAATTATATGTACTCAGTAGTATTTTGTAAGGAAGCACTTGTAAATTATTCATTCAAGAAGTTTGTCCAAAAAATGAAGAGTGCGTGTATGTGTTTTTGTGCAAATCCATAGTCATAATCATACACATATATGGAGATATATGACATGCTTAAGAACATGGAATTTGGAGTCAGGCAGAATAGATGTAAATGAAGTCTGTCTGATTCCCAAACTGAAGCTTTACTTCACAGAGAAATTTAGAAGTATCATCCCCATAAATGCTCGCACTGCCCCCCATTACATATATCCTTTTTCTTTAGTCATCATGTATAGTCATTAATCCGCTTAACCTCTTATAACTCAAATGTCCTGCCTGTATTCAGGAGAGAAAATAATGTAGAAATATCTCTGTGTTCAGTTGCCACCTATGGTGTAATCACTTCTTAGAAAAATGGTATATTGTCACTTTTAATTTAAAGAGACAATTTTATTTGCTATGCCAAGGAATGACTTCTAAAACAATTTGATTCCTAAAATAATTAAATACCTATTTCGGTCAAATTATATTAAACATCAATTTAATAGTTTAATTAAAACAAAAGAATATTTTACCTTAGGCATGAACTTTTCTTGCCTACTGTCAATGTGGTAATGCTTTTTTAGTAATAAACTTGCATTTCTTGTTCTTAAAATTAATGTTGGTCCTATAATGGTCTTTTATAGTGTCAGTTTGATATTTCATGTCAGTCTTTTGTATCTCGAACTTTTGAGACATTTTTGTATTATTTCCCACAAAGATGCAAGAACTAGTTATACTTTATTTTACCTGTGTAGCAGTGGAGTCATGATAGCATAGAATTATATCAGAACAAATGTAAGAAAATCATCTAGAGCAGAACCATTTAGGAGAAATATAATGTGAGACACAAGTGTAATTTTAAATATTCTAGGAAACACATTTAAAAAGCAAAGAAAAAAGTGAAATTTATGTTATTTATTTTTTAAAGATTTTATTTATTTAATTTTATATAGAAGGGAAGGGAGGGAGAAAGAGAGGGAGAGTAACATCAGTGTGTGGTTGCTTCTTGAGCACCCCCTACTGGGGACCTGGCCCACAACCCAGGCATGTGTCCTGACCAGGAATCAAACCAGTGACCCTTTGGCTCGCAGACTGGCACTCAGTGCACTGAGCCACATCAACCAGGGCTGAAATTTATTTTAATAATATATTTTATTTAATATATTCAGAGCATTATCATTTTAATATGTAATTAATTAAAATTATTAATGAGATACGTTATATTTTGGGTAGGACTGACTGACTTCGAAAGTCTGGTGTGTATTGTACATGTATAGCACATCTCAATTCTAACTAGCCAGATTGCAAGTGATGGATTGCCAGACATGACTAGTGGCTACCATATTGGACAATGCAGATCTAGACTCGATTTCTATTCCATCCAGATATCTCTGATGACATGGTACATGAGAATAGTGCTAGGGGCTCATCAAGTAGGGCATACCTCTCTGCTAAAGCATTATCAGAAAATCCAGGTGAGAGGAACTTTCTTCTGTAGTTTTTCTGTAGCTCGTGCATTCCACATGATCCTCATGTGTCCCTCACCTGAGGGTAGGAGAGCTTACCTTCTCCAAATGAGAAGCACTGACCTTATTTGACCTCTTATTTTACTCTGGAGGAAACAAGACCCAGATTCATTCAAGGGCCTATGATCTGCAATAAAATTGGCAGCCTCAGAGTCCTTTCTACGTGAAGTTGCCTTCCTCTATGCCTGTACATGTTTTGAAATAAATCAGTTTTCCTTCTCCTCCAGTGTGGATAGCTAATGAAGTGGAGATATCACAACATTAATGATAGTTCTATAGATTCTATTTTTCTTATTCAGTAACCATTGCTTCTATTCTCTTGGACTCTCTACCTGTCATTTAAGCCAAACCCTACTATAGGCTCAAAAAGTGAGAACTAATTGTTTGCATTTTTAATATAAATTTCTGATCTACTCTGTACATTGAAAAACATCTCTCCTTCTCATTAGTTGTAATGCCTTTTTATTTCTTGAAAAGTGTATTACATTATTACAACCAGGTGACAGTTAACTGACTGACTATATGCCTAGTGTTTTTTAATCCCTTTGCCTGAATTATCTCACATAATCTGTTTAACAACCAAAGAAGGTAGCTTTTGTTATTATATCTCTATTTATTATTATTAATTAATTAATGTTTACTGTTGTTCAGTTACAGTTTTCCTGCCTTTTTCCTCCTGTTGCTCTGCCCTGCACCATCACTCCCACTCCCAGTCAATTCCCTCCATTATCCATGCCCATGAGTCCTCTATTCATATTCCTTGACTTGCACCTTCCCCTTTGTTCCACCATTATACCCCTCCCTCCTCCACTCTGGTTACTGTCAGTTTGTTCTTTATTTCAGTGTCTCTGGTTATATTTTGCTTGCTTGTTTTTTTTTTTTGTTGATTAGGTTCCACTTATAGATGAGATCATATGTTATTTGTCTTTCACTGCCTGGCTTATTGCAATTAGCATGATGCTCTCCAGTTGCATCCATGCTCTTCTGGAGGATAGGAGTTCCTTCTTTACTTATGCTGTGTACTATTCCATTGTGTAAATGTTCCACAGCTTTTTTATCCATGCAGTTATTGATGGGCACTTAGGTTGCTTCCAGCACTTGACTATTGTAAATTGTGCTGCTATGAACATTGGAGTGCATAGGTTCCTTTGGATTGGTGTTTCAGTATTGATAGGATATAATCTCAGCAATGGGATCACTGGATCAAAAGGCAGGTCCATCTTTAGTTTTCTGAGGAAATTCCATACTTTTTTTCCATAGTGTGCACTACTCTGCATTCCCCCTAACAGTGTACTATGGTTCCCTTTTCTCTACAACCTTGCCAGCACTTGTTGTTTGTTGATTTGTTTATGATGGCCATTCTGACCAATGTGAAGTGGCATCTCATTGTGGTTTTAATTTACATCTCTCTGATGGCTAGTGATGCTGAGCATCCTTTCACATGTCTCTGGGCCCTCTGTATGTCCTCTTTGGAGAATTGTCTACTCAGGTCATTTGCCCATTGTTTAATTGGATTGCTTGTCATCCTGGAGTGGAGTCTTGTGAGTTCTTTATATATTTTAGAGATCACATTCTTGTCCAAGGATTCATTGGCAATTATGTTTTCCCACAAGTTTTGTTCTCTTTTCTTTTTGTTGATGTTTTCTTTAGCCATGCAGAAGCTTTTTAATTTGATGTAGTCCCATTTGTTTATTCTTTCCTTTATATCCCCTGCCCTAGGGGATATACAGGTGAAAATATTGCTACATGGGATATCTGCACTTTTCCAGCTTATATTCTCCTGTAGGACTTTTATGGTATTGTGACTTGTATTTAAGCCTCTTATTGCTTTGTATGGTGTAAGTTGGTTGTCGAGTGTCATGTTTTTTTGCATGTAGATGTCCAGCTCTCCTAACACCATTTATTGAAGATGTTATTTTTACTCTATTTTATGTTGCTGCCCCGTTTGTCAAATATTAACTGACAGTATTGACATGGGTTTATTTCTAGGTTCTCTGTTCTGCTCCAGTGATCTATACGTCTGTTCTTATGCCAGTACCAGAATTTTTTATTACAGTGGCCTTGTAATATAGTCTGATGTCAGCTATGGTGATGTCCCTGACTTTGTTCTTCTTTCTGAAAATTACTGTGGCTATTTGGAGTCATTTATGGTTCCATACCAATTTTTGAAATGTTTGTTCTATATCTGTGAAGTATGTCATTGGTATTTTGATAGAGATTGCACTGAATCTATAAATTGCATTGGGTAGTATGGGCATTTTGATGTTAATTTCTCCATTCCATCAACATGGTATATGCTTCCATTTATTTGTGTCTTCCTTAGTTTCTTTCTTCAGTGTTGTGTAGTTTTCTGTGTACAGGTTTTACCTCCTTAGTTGGGTTTATTCCTAAATATTTTATTTTTCTTGTTGCTATATTAAATAGGATTTTTTCCTAATTTTTGTTTCTCATACTTCATTATTAGTGTACAGATATGCCATTGATTTCTGAATGTTTACTTTGTAATCCACTGCTTTGCCAAATTCACTTGTTAGGTCGAGTAGATTTTTGGTGGAGTTTCTAGGGTTTTCTATTTATACTATCATGTCATATGCAAACAGTGACTGGTTTATTTCCTACTTTCCAATTTGGATGCCTTTTATTTCTTGTTCTTGTCTGATTTCTGTGGCTAGGGCTTCCAATACTGTGGTAAATATCAGTGGTGAAGGCAGACTATCTTGTTTTTTTCCTGATCTTAGTGGTAATCCATTGAGTGTGATGTTGGCTGTAGGTTTCTCGTATATAGCCTTTATTATGTTTAGGTATGCTCCCTCTACTCCCATTTTACTGAGTGTTTTTATCATAAATTGGTACTGTAATTTATCAAATGATTTTTCCGCATTTATTGATAGGATCATGTGGTTTTTGTCTTTCATAATGTTAATGTGATGTATTACATTTATTGATTTGCATATATTGTACCATCCTTGCATCCCTGGGGTGAATCCCAGTTGGTCATGGTGTATGATCTTTGTAATGTATTGCTGGATCCAATTTGACAGTATTTTGTTAAGGATTTCATTTGTTTTATTTTTTTATAGTTGTTCAAGTACAGTTGTGTCCATTTTCCCACTACCACTGCCCCACCCCAGCCATCCCCACTTCCCACCCTTGATCCTACCCCTGTTTGGCTTTGTCCATGTGTCCTTTATATATGTTCCGTGACAACCCTATGTTCATCAGTGTTATTGACCTGTAGTTTTCTCTCCTTTGAAAAGGGGAACTTGAAACTCAAAGAGTTTAAAAAGCTTTCTTAAATTCATATGGGCTGTGACTCATGAGGCCAGGGTTCACATCCTGGAATCAGACTCTGGAGCCATACTTAACCTTGATTCTTTGCACAAATGTTTGTTCTTCATTTCCTCCCTGCTTGGCATGTTGTCTGGTAGAGATTGACCTATGTGTTGTTGAGCTATACTTTCCATGCTTGCATCCTCATCAGAGGGAAATGAGTTATATTGCTCCTGCATGGTTCTTTGGTGTCTTCTAAGCATTTGTAGGGTCCTCTTCCCTTCACCTTCATGCTTGCAGTATCCTCTTCTATGTAAGGGAATGGAAAGCCCATCATGTGAGTGGAAATCGAGAAATTTGGAATGGAGAAATGGAGGGCAAACAGAGAAATATCTCAGGAAGTGATTGAAGTTGGCTCATTGTTTTCCATTCATCCATATTTCTAATTCTCACCAATGAAATGTCTCTTGAAATAATTGCCTTTCCTTTTCATTCCCTTCCCACTTTTGTATCTTTAGTCCAGGACTTTTAGAAGGGTCTCTTGGATAGTATCCCTGACCCTTTGAAAGTGCCTGCAGAGTTATCTTTCTGAAAATTAATCTAATAATGTTGCTCTTTGTTGTCTAGCAATGGTCCAGTGCAGTGTCACCTGCAGGGTCCTGGCTTTCTACCTTCTATACCTGTCATCCCCTTCCTGAGTGCTCCCCATTCCCCTGCAAACCTTAACATCCAGCACTCTACCCTAACTCTGTTATTTATAATATCCCAATGCACTACACACTTTTCTACCTCTGTTTGTGATATTCCTCAGTCACAGAATGCCCTCCCCATCACTATCTTCCATGATGTCTCTTCCCTCCATTGGAATTATCATTTTCTTTGTATTCTAATAAGTCTTTTTCACTCATAGGTTTCTTCATTTTCTTATTGAATGGTAGTTTTATGTTTTTTGCTTGTTTGATATAAACTCCTTGGTCTGGAAAGAAACATAACTGGCATTTATTTACTGTCTAGGTGTCAGACCCTATGCTAGCTATGTTTAATTTATATCTGCAACCCAAGCACCAGAGTAGAATATGGTAGTTACATAGTAAATATTTGTGGAGTTCATGTTGTTTGCAGCTTTTAAAACCCATTGGAATGCTTTTGGGAATTCTAATGTAATAACATATAGGCAGGGTACTGATATGTACTAAAATGCCTATTAGGTGCTTTATATCCATAACTTCATTTGGTATTGGCAGTAACACTGTGCTGGTAGTTTCGCCATTTTATAGATGAGGAAATTGAAGCTAAGTAAAGTCAACTAGTTACCCAAATCCCTCACCTAGTGTATGCAGAGCTATAATCAGAATCCAGATATTGCTAAATAATGCTTTCTTAGATTTGAAAGTACAGATTCAGCATGAAGAAATAAACTTTGGTGGTGGTAAGAGGTAGCAGTCTTGGCTAACTAGATCAATTGAATCAAGCATGAGGAGTATTTTGATGCCGGCATTTAGATCTGATAACCCTTACTTCCCCAAAGTACTAGTTTAATCATGTTGCTTATGTTCCAGCTCCCTGTGTTGACATATAGTAAACTGCAAAGGTTATTATTGGTTGTGTACTTGATTGAAATGCAAGTTAGTAAAACATGACTGTAGAAGGAAAGGCTCTTTTACATTAGTAAAAAAACCTCTAAATGACGGAATTTTTGACAGAAATACAAAGATTGGAATTAGGCTAATAGCATTGCCTAGCAGAGGGCCTTAGAAAACATGTTTTACTGAATGTATTAAAGTTCTTGGTAATTAGCATATTAATTATTTGTCAATAAGAGGGGGCTACAGACTTATTTTTGGAAAGGGGTAGAAAACTAGCGTTAGTTGAGTGGCATAATTTATGAAATTCTCATATTGCCTGATGAGATAGGTAAGCAGAGATTTGTTAATTGAGACTGGAACAGGTTAAATAACTTGCTTAAGTGACAAATTGGTGGAATAATGTAAATATACATTTCTTACACTTCCCCAAAGCACACACACTTTCAGATATGCCAGTGACTAATTTTAATATTCTTTGTGTAGTTTTTGTTACTCCATTAATTTTATTAGCAAACATATTTCATAAATATATTACAAAGATGAATTTCAAAACTGCTCTATCTGGCATCACCCAAAACCCACATATATGATTTGAGTCCACATGCTAAAATGAAAACATATCATAACCATTTAAAATGCCACCAATCAATTCCTTCTTTTCAGTTATGCATAAGCTCTACTTAGGTAAAATGGCTTATTTTTCATTAAACACACTTGCTTGGATGCATAATTTAAAGGTAATAGTCACTCTCTCACATCTTTTAAATGATAATAATATTCTCCACTAAGTCATTTATTTAAGTTTTTCTCTCCTTTCAGGGAAGTCAAGCCTTTGATTCAGCTTCAGCCAAAAATAGATAAAATAAATCCCTTCTTTTTAGTGTAAATAGTATAATAGCCATTGATTTACACATAAATTCTGAAGATCCAAATACTAAATTGTTTTTGGCAATCAAATTTTCTAACCCACTCTTGTACATGGTGATAGCTCAGTTTCATATGGTTTCGTGAGTAGCAGTAAACCCGAGCGGGCCGAGGAAGTTTGCGTTACACACAGATTTTTCAGCGACGTTTAGCATGTTGCAGAGGAACTGCTATTTCACATCAGTATACTCAGCCTCTCTGAATGCCCGTTCATCGGAAACACTGAACACACCGTCCACCACACAAGCCAAAACTCTTAAAAGCTAGCAAGCTTTCACATTCTACTTATAATTCAGTCGTGGTAATGAAATATGAAAAATAGTATTTTAAGATTTATTTAAAAACACTTTGGTAAGGATAACACATTTCTTCTTAGTCCCTCATTAATCTGGTTTTACACATGGGCTGGTTCCACTTATTTTGGAGGCAGTTAATCATTAACCATTTTTAGTAGAAAAACCTCTCCCTATAAAAAGATTTTTATTTTACAGTCACTGATTTCTCATTTTTCTTCCCAGATTTTTAACTTAGAAAGTGCTGTAAATATCTTAAGGTAGCATTGCAATATTTCTGACAAATTAAAATGATAGCTGTCTAACATTGCTTGTCCTTGTTTATTAAGTGGCCTGTTGTTTAGTAGTTGATGACTTGGCTCTTCAGAGATGCTTAGATACTTAACCCTTTGCAAACATAAACAGATTACTTTTAACATAGACACTAGATTGACACCCTGATTAAAACAGCACTAATCCTACCAGCCAGGTCCAAGGCTAACTGTTTAGGAAAAGAACAAGTTATCAATACATTAAAGAACATTGCCATCTTGGTGGACTTTCTTTTTAAATATGTAGAAAGTCAATTTGTTGGTGAGGCACCACTTCTAAGTTCAAAAGATAAGGCTCTGTTACCTTTTTCTTTAATGAGATGATTAATAATTTCCCGTTTCTGTCTCTGTTAAGCCTGATTAACAAATAATTATTCCATGTAGAGGAGCAGGGAAAATATGCATTTCCAATTAAGTATCATTTGGGAAGAATTTTATTCAGTGAATCTCTTGACAGATCTGAACATGGCAACAATGTTTTTGTATTTCACCTTTAGTCTTTCTAATTTCAGTTAATATAAAGTATAAATTAAAGCAAAAGTACCATTTTAAGTCGACTGTGAGAAGTCTTGGCAGTGGTTGAAAGAAAAAGAATTTACTTCAAGCAGTTCTTTTCTTTGGAGCTCCACAATAGCACTGTATTTTAGATATTTTTGTTTGAGCACCCTCAATTATAAAATCTGCAATATCAAGCAGAGTTAAACTTTGAATTAAAGGAAATGTATAAATGTGTCAAATTACATTTATATTCACTTGGTCCAGTTTCTCATTTGACACATTTAACAAAGCAAGCAATGATAAAATATGCATGTATTGAGTATTATAATTTGCATTTGAAACTGCAGAATCTTTTGGCTGAATGAATCAATAGTGCAAATAGTTTTCTAATTATATATGTAGTCTTCTTTAATAGTATTTTGTAAAGTCTACAGTGTTTATATAAAATACAGTCCTTTTTTTTAAAGAGTACCTGACAGGGAGTTTGGTACCATGTTTCAAAGTACACTACAAACTCTGTCTGAAATTTCAATTGCTTTTGGCATGCCTAATTTGAGTTCTGCATTGTATGTGTTTTAATGCTGCTGTCACTGTGACTGCTGGAACATTCAGGTCTAGTAGAACCAATAACTATGTTAATAAGTGTTTCTAGAGAGAGGGGATTCCCAGACTCAGACACATCCCTTATATATGCACTGCCCTTTATTGCCTTGTCATTCTAATTGTTACCACTCCTTTGTCCCCTTTTCCACTCCCGTGGCACTTATCTTTTGCTGCTGCCTCTTGTGGGTGCTGAGATAAAATATAAGGAAAAATAATGTGTGGGGGTGGGGGTTTATAGTTATCTCCTCAATCTAAAGAAGTATGGTGCTGAAGAATTGTTCGCTGTAGGTCCAGAAGAAACAAGTGGAAGCAAGGAATAAGTTACTCTAAGGCACGCTTTACATTAGTAAAAGGACTAAGTGTTAACTCAAGATGCCCACATATGGCATGGCTACCTTAAGAGCTACTGAATGGAATGCTGATAAGACGGTAAAGTGTAATGGAAGGAATGTATGTGAATTTTTGAACGAGGCAGATGTTTATTCCAATTTTAGCCCTACCTCTTAATAGGTGTGTGGCCATAAGCAAATCACTGAGTAAGGGAACCTTAGTTTCTTTCTCTCTAACGTGGGAGACAGTGCTTACTTTGTAGGTGGTTGGTGAAAGGGTTATGTGACAGATACTAGGCCAGCGGTATCCATTGAGGCCGCGGATGCTTGTCGAAACACGAGAAAAAACATACACATGGACAACTGAGTCCTGTGGGGAAGTAGGCACAAAACGGTCACTCTCTCTAGTGGAGAGCGCCCTGGCCACCCTTCCTAGGGGAGAGTGCCTCGTTCTCCTTCCCCAGTAGGCTTTTATTCAAACATACCAATACAGTTTGTCAGTTACAATCTGATAGGGAAGATAAAAGAAGTAGTTAATTTTGAAAGGGAGTGGCAGATCTCCCGCTGGGATTCTGAGATTTTGGGGTGTTATCATTTAAAAAGACTACAGGACTTAAAAACTTAGTTTTGTTTCCTGCCTGTGCCTTCATATTCTAATTAAAGAGCATCCTCCAGCAAGCAGATCTCACGGTATTTTACATATTCTTTCTTAGGCCTGATTGCCCAGGGAACCCGCCCTTTCCAGCACAGGGCTGTACCACTCTCTGTCACTGTTTCAGGCTTAGGTGGAGCAAGGGAAGTAAGGCAGCCAAGAAATTAGGAGATTTTCTCGCAGGCAATGAGGACTCAGGCTTTGTCAAAACTGAGGGGTAAGAGTCCATCACCCCCTTTTGCTGTAGCCCCCAAAGTCCTTCCTTGGGGGCCTCTCACGTGATCGTGCCTGTCTTACGTTGTTCCCCCCTTGGGGAATCTTACCCGTCATTGCCTAACCAACCAAGCATTGGGAGGCAGGTAAGGTGAAATAAAAGGAGCAGAAGCTGTGCTCCTGCCAGGGAGATAAGCTTTTGTCTCCTTGCTGGCTTACGGTCCAAGGTCGTTCCCTCAGCCTTGGCGGGGGTTACAGCCTCTGATACCAGGCAGAACAGTTCCCACCAGGGTTGAGATGATGTATGTAAAGGACCTCAGCACTGTGCCTGGCATGTAATAGTTGCTCAGTTCTTTTATTCATTTTATGAGTGATCAAAAGCCACTCTTTAGAAATATGTAATTGGGTATATATGTTATTTTGGACAAAGGAGAAAGGGAGAGAATGGGATCTTAGATTTCAAAAGTGAAAATGGGTGATTGGAAGGTAATTGAGGAAGAGGGGAACACACATGGCAGGTGAATTTTTGCTAGGCAACTCAGAAGCAATGGAACATGGGGGGTGAGGAGGGCAGTTAGTCAAGAGGCTCTTGCTTGGAGTCTTCTAGTTTAATGCTATGATGATAATGCTGAGGTTCCCTTCCTGAAGCAGGTTTTTCCATCCGAATCTCTAAGGCAGGAAAAGGGGGAGGGTCAAAGGCTCAAGTCTCTCTCTCTCTCTTGCTTAGTAACAAGGTTAAAATCAATGTCCTGCAAAGGCAAAATGTTTGGTCCCCTTCACCAGCAGCATGCATACTCCACAACAAAGCAATAGTAAATGTTTTTATTGAATAAATTGATACAGAGGTTGAGCTTTTTGGCAATTTGATGCATTTTCACCCTGTTATAAGTGAATTGACCATTTGCTCAAAAGCAGTTCACATTAAGCTGTTAAAGTAATTTTCATGTCTGTATTGCCAATAATTTCTTTTAGAAAAAGTAGGAAATTGAGGATGGTAAATGGTAAAATGTGTTTAATTCCATTTTACCATTTTGAAGAGGATCTTAAAGGACATGAGCCTCTTTTTGGCCGAGGGATTCTTAATGAAACTGGAAAAAAATGGCATTTGTGCTGCCTGTCACACACTGAACCCAATAAGCAGAAACCAGGATTGAATCTTTATGGGCGCTTTATTCAGATGGCTAGTGATCTGAGAAGACAATGGGTTCGCACCCTAATAGACCGTCTTACATTTCCTTCCAAGCCAGCCTTTTTATAACAGAAAACAAAGTACAGTGAGGGATTTTGAGATTCATGGAAAATTAGAGTAAGAAAAATATCCTGAAGTGTTCTCGCCCTGGTTAGTTAGCTGTTTCCAGGGGCAGGCAGTGTTCTGCCTCTCCCTAGAACACAATGACTTGGATGTCTCCAGCTGTGCCCTAGGCGGTGGTCTTTAGCTGTGCCCCAGGAGGTCTGCTCACTTTCCTGGGAGTGGTGGAACTTATCTGCAGTTCCTGAAACAATAGCTTTAACATATGTATTACCTACTGGGCTTATTAACTATTTACCTTAAACTAAAATTTTCCAACTCTTGTGTTCACTATCATTAAGAGATAAATTATAGTGACAGGAGTGGTGATGATTTTTTTCCATCAGAGTTTTGGGTATCAAGCAGTGTCAAAGAGAATGATGTCCTAAACCTGAGCTTCATTAAATGCCAACAAAACTGTCCTTTGTTTATTCTTTGGTCATGGGAAGTGTTATCTAGAACATTATCCATGTATGAACTATAACATTGAGATAATGGGATTTGATTTTATATAATATACTTCTCAGGAATTCTGGTTTTCTTTTTTTCAGTCTGGTAATGTAAAGCATGAGTGTTATTTTCAAAGTGTGCTCACCTTGAGGTAATTCTTTCTCCAAGTACACCTATTGTTTGGGTAGGGCTAAGACTTAATGATATTTTTTTCCTGATTAATATTGAAGGTATCCTTATTTTTGTTACCTATTCTAATTTAAACATTGGTTGCTTTTACTCTCCTATTATTTGTCAGGAGGGTATATCTGCTAAAAATCTTTCTTCATGAATAATGAAGTCACTAGAAATTTGGAATACTTTTAGTTTGAAAACAGTTACATGGTAAAATATTGCAAAAAAATACCTGTGAATGAATAATGAACCAATGCTAGTTCTATTCATTTAGAACATATCTAATGCAGTTGTCTGGAAGAATTCAGTAAACTTTACTTTGTTTAATAGCTCAATAACCTTTTGTGCCTGTACAAATACAAAATACTTCCTTAAGAAAGTGTGGTGGAATAATCAGAAAAGCCTCTGTTGGTTTTTTTTTTTTTAAATTTTAGCACTAAAGGGACACATTTATGATGTTTTTCCATTTTTCCCATTTCTGTTCTTCCAATAAAAAAACCTAGGAAAAATTACTCTTAGATACCTTGTAATATTTCTGAACCTAGTGTTCATGCTGCACTTACTTCAACAAGGTCCTCCTGGTACAGTAAATTGTATACCTTGTTGGACCAGATCCTTATAGTATTAACTGTCATAATATAACATGGTGTATTTATGTCAAATTGCTCTCATATCTTAAAAAGCATTTCTCTTCATATTCTATATAGATGCAATCCAGAGGTAGATTACCTGGTGAGATGATAATAATAATGATAATAATAATAAGTGATTTTTGCTGAATAGTGAATATGTGTCAAACATTGTTATAAGTTTCTTAATTCACTTGTCATAACATCCCAGTGAAGTAAGTAGTATTTTAATTCCATTTTATACAGGCCTAACCAGAGGCACAGAGAGGTTAAGTCACTTTACTAAGATTATATAGCTAGTTAAGTGGATCCAACCTGTTAACAGCAAAGTGGCACCAGATGTTGGACCTTGATTCAACAACCTCAGTTCTTAAGTTCGGCTGGGAAAGAATTCAGAGCCAAGAACTCTAATTATAAGAGAAAATTTATTTAGGAAGTCACGGAGGTAGAAAAAGTAAGACATGGAAAAAGTGAGCCACCTGGGCTATGTGGGCTCAGGAAAAAGTTACAGAGGCAAGAGAAGGGCCCTTGGAGCTTAGGAAAAAGAAAGGTAAAGAGAATGTGCCTCAGGGAAGGAGAGAGGGAAAGGCACAGGGGGAGAGAGAGAGAGAGAGAGAGAGAGAGAGAGAGAGAGAGAGAGAGAGAGAGAGAGAGAGAGAGAGAGAGAGAGAGAGAGAGAGAGGGAGAGGGAGGGAGGGAGGGAGGGAGAGAGGGAGGGAGAGAGAGAGAGACACTACAGGGAGATAGTGAGAGCTCACAGGGAGAGAGGCACGGGTGTGCTCAGGGGAGAAAAAGAGGGATTGTGTGCAGGATCCTCTGTCCTAAGTGTTTTTATCGCCTCTAAATGTGGAAATTTTAGAGGAGGAAATCAGCTTTCCCAGGTGTGTCATTTCAGGGTCATGGTTTCCACTAATTGGTTGGTGCCAGGGAGGAGGTCATTAGCCACTGAAGCTGGTCCTGAGGTCAGCCATGGCTTTGGTCAGCCATGGCTTTGCCCCACCTAGCCTTGCTCCTTTTCTGGCCTTGGAGCTGAAACACAACTAAGGCCTAGATGTTGTGTCTAGTTTGACCAAAACTGTCTCTATGGTCAACAGATCTGAGGCTTTGTTTTTTAGATTATTTGATGTTGGCCACAATTTTATTGTCTTGAGGGCTTACTGCTTAAGGGAGAGGTCATGCAAGGGCTTGTATGGGAGTCCTATGAGACTATTCTGTGTTCTCCTTGTTCTTCCTCTAAGAGGGTCTACAGCATGACTGGTGAACACACCAGGGAAAAAAAGGTCAGGGGAGGTTCCAGAACTTCATGAGCAGCAACATGGAAGTTCAGGCTGTTTAAACTTCATGACTAGCAATATGCTAAGAGAGGAAAGGTTACTCTGGAGGTGAGGTCCCACCCTACCATACTTGTGTTTTCAGTTTTGCTTGTTGGTTGGTGCTTGGGGCTTTCCTCTATGGTGACCTTCCATATGTGGTTTATCATTTCTACTCTGTTCCTGTCTGTCTAACTGCCTACTACAAACCCAAGTACTTCGACTTAATTATCTATTCTGTTAACATTATTTTATCTAGCTGGTAGATACTTTAAGCTGCTACCATGTTTCCTGCTTTTCCCCTATTTTATGTTCAATTGGCCCTTCATTCATATAGGGAAAGCATAGAAGTTCCTTAGTTTCTCCTGTTTTTTACAGATCCTCATCCCATAGTGTCTGCCTCTGTATGAACTGTCTGAGGTCAGTAAATACTATTATCATGCCTTGTGTTTCCCATCACAGTAATTGCTTCAGTCTCTTAGGTGTGCAACATTTGAAGTGATTTTCAAATGTATTGATTTTCTACATTTGCAAATGCTAGTTTAAATAGCAATAGAAATAAAACTTTAATAAAGTAATGTTTGGTTGGCATGGTGTCTAAATTCTGAGATTAGGTAATGAGATGCATAAGGATTTTGCTCAGATCTCACCTTTCTTGTCTTTTTCCACATTCTATAGTGATAATTGTTATTCATAATTACCCTAAGGAGGCATCAAGATCTTTGTTTCTGAGAATGTACTTATAAAAGGAGGAATGTGGGGGCTTCTTTTTTAGAAGTATTTTTCTTAACATGAGTTTAAACAATAGTAGCAATAACTAAAAAAGTTAGTGTAGTCATGAGAAGCTTAAAGTGAAAGTTAAATTTACTATAACATATCATAATTCACACCAAATAGTCATTATGGTTAATCAGTATTTGGATTTTGAAAGAAATACATACGCCATAAGAATTATATGAGTCACAGAGCAGATTGTTGATGATATTTGATATTTCATTTTCTATGATAGTTAAGGTTTTTATTCAGACTTATTTTATATGAAATGAGTTCAAAATATATATTACATTTCTGTAAAAACCTCCATCATTTTAGAATGTCACCTATTTAGTGCATTTCATATTTTAAAGCTGAAATGCTCATTGATTTTCATTAAACCATAACAGGTTCAAATAAAAATAGACAAGCAATTTCTCTTTTATTTCATGCCAGTTTGGTCAGATGTCTTATGAATTCTGACAGTCTGTTGGACACTGAACATTTCTGAGACCATAGGTTTACCATGGGTTTTGAATCCAGTAACTGTGGTACTGGATTCTCCAAATCATTTAATCAGCAGACTAGCCATGATTGACTGTCTGACGTGTTGACTCTAGTAATCATAGTTGAAGTGTTTACTTGATAATTTTCATCCAACAACAAATTTCAATATGTCTATTCTAGGTAACTGTATGGTTAGGCCCTCTGAGACATAAAAAGTGTTTTACTAGCTACCTTCAGACTCCCCACTTCTCACAAAGTTAAGCTGTATGTCTGCTATGTGAGTTAACAGAAGATTTAAAAATACAATTCAAGAATTCAAGTTTTTTCTTCTTTTTTTCTGTGGTGATACTGCCTTTACTTTAAAGTTTGTGTTGTTTTCCAGTAGCAGAGGCCCTAATTAGTTAGACTGTTGTTCTTTAGAAGAGTTGGATATTTGTTCTAATACAAAAACAGAAGAAAACAAACAAACAAAAAAACTTGTTCAGAGGCAGAGAGAAGAAAACCCACCAAGCTTTCTACTATTTCAGAGCTCAAAGCTGCCTGTACTTATTCATTCACTCTTTCAGGAAGTATTTATTGCATAACCCTAAATGTGTGGTATTAAAGGGATAGCTTTTAAAAGAAAACAAAAAAACAAAACAAAACAAAAACATGATCTCTGCACTTGAAGAGTTTTCAATATAGCCAGTGAAATGAAAGATATGTACATTCTCATGAGAGCATGAGATGGAAATAGCAAGTATCTTTATGAATTCTGAATTCGGGGTGGGTTTTGTTTTGTCTTGTTTTTAAATTAGAGATTGAAAATACTTGTCTTAGTGTTTTAGTCCTGATGTATTATACTACATGAACATGAACGTGAGTGTTCCTTGAGTATCCATGTCATAGCACTTGTTGAAACGTCTGCAAGTTAGCGTCCCTCTGCAGGTGTTTACTATTTCCATTTTTACAGGAAAGTGTGAAACAATACATCAAAGACAAATAGTTACCTGTTTTTCAAAATGTTCAGAAATTGCAAATTATGACTTTAATAATAAGTTAGAATAGGTTTATCATAGTAGTGAGAGTTCCAAAATACTATTTCCAGAGATACTGTTTTACAAAGAAACACTTAAAATTCATAAATAGTTTCTTAAGTTTTTCCTGCAGTATATATTGAAATGTAAAAATATATGTATCTTTCAAAGGGTATCACACATAGTAATCTTAAGTGTGTTTCACACATTGATTGAAAATTATGCTAGTTTTATCATGTAGCTGGAAGTTTATTCCCATTCAAATACATAGATTTTTCATTATGGTTACAATTTTGCTTCAGGTGTTATATCTGCAGCATACTCAACTTGCTTGGACCTTGTTTTCTTGTTCTGGTCTTATTAGCCCTGAATATCACACATGATTGTTATGAGTATTAAATGACATAATATATATGAAAATGTTTGCATTATAGCTTACTATATAATGTAAGGTATACCTATGCTATAGAAGCTAAGCTATCAGTAATTTTATCCAATAGAGGGAGGTAACCATATGCATGTTATAAAAACCAGATTTACATTTTCTTCTCTGTTAAAATGATTCATTTTTATGTCAAAGTAAACTTTTGAATCAATGTCCCATTGTTTCTGGGTTTCCTAGAATAAATTTGCCTGCCTCAAGGGTTCTGCTCTTTCTCAGCTACTAGTAAATTGACTATTTCTTTTGAAATCTCAGACCTCTGTCCCCTTTCTCCTTTGTCCATAATGGCATGGTAAACCTCAACTGTCCAATGCATTAGGAGTCACATCTTGTGACACTCCTGGAATGCACATCCACAATAAACTTTGTATATTTTCTCCTGCTTAAAAACAAAGGGTATATGCATGCAAAAAATCTTTTTGTTGTTGTTGTTGTCATACCACTGATAAAATCTGTGATGAATACTAAGGTATTTAATAGTATATTAAGTAAAATGGTGTTCATTTGATTCCTTTGAAGTATGTATCTAGATAGCTTTAGTTTTGTATTCTAGGGTTCTGAAGACAGTGATTCACAGTGGATGCTGGTTATTTACATTATGTACTGAGCTGTTTCAGCTTTCAGGCCTACTCTGACCACCTATGTAATACTCTGTGGTAAAAAGGTAATAAATTGGCAACCATAAGTAGGAATTTTGGAAATTGGTTGAGTTTAAATGGTTTAGCCACAGATGAAATCAAGGTACAATGGGATGTGGGAAAGTGGCACTTTATTTGGACCACTGACATTCTAGGAATCTCATGACCTGATAATAAAGATGCAGCCGCTTGATTTGCTAGGCAGACTTTTGGTAGCATTGTAGTTTCAGGCAATCAGTCTGGTTTGAAGCAAAACTGTTGCCAGACTGTGGGATTCATAATAGAGGATGCTTCATGTAATTTGTAGGGGAAAAGCGTAGCATGATGCCAAGTTATCTAGGGTTCAGGGTAACTTCTTGTGCCAGCAGGGAACATTTACCTTAAATATATTGGGCTCTAGACTTAGGACAGCAAAGCTAAATCTGGACTCCACTTATAGGCAGTGATGAGGATCAGTATTTTGAGTTCCCTGGTCATAACTGAGCCTCCTGAGAGAAGCTATCATTGCCTGGAATTAACCATTTATAAATCTGATAAACCACACTGACAACATGAAGCATGCATCTGTAATGTGACAGATATGTCCATTTCTCTTTGCTTCTGTTGACCTATATGGAGATTGATTGATGCAACTAAGAAAAACTCAAATAATCCCTCTAAAGACAATAAATCCCTGGACTAGAAATCAAAGACACTGGAGTCACATGTGTGGTTTCATTTCATCTTCCAGTTGAAAGTTGGAATTTTGAGAGTCAGGAGGATAAAGAAAGTCATTTGGTGATTGTGTACTGAAGTTAAATATTAAACTTTTAATTTTATATTTAGTAAAGAATACAGTGAAATGGTTAAGATGGTAAGATTTTGTTTTGTGTATTTTACTACAGTAAAAAACAATGAAGATCACATACATGATAGTAACAAAGTATAAGACAATTTGAATGATCTTAATAGGAGGTGTGTGTAATTTGCATAAATAATTCTACAATACTTTGCGAGCTATACAAAAAGTCTAAAATAAATGGAAAGAAAATAATTTTAGTTGTGATGAATAAAGATCATAAAGATAGAAAATTTCCTTTTTAAACTTATACACTTTATAATAAAATGAAGACTGGCATTTTAATTGAATTTAACAAGATTATTATATATATATGGAAAAGGAAACTGACAAAAATATAAAATACCATTTTGAGAACCAGGGACAATATTGTGGTGGAACTATCCCATAAGAAGTTAAAGCAAACAACATTTTTATGGGAGATACTGTATTAGTGCACATTCATACAGATAAGTGAAAGTAAAAAGAAATTCTAAAGTCTAATAACATATGATTGATTCATATACTAATAAGTAGGAAGAATTAGTATTTTGTAAGGATATAAAATAAGGGGAAGAGATAGGCATCCCAACACCATTTATTATTCTGCCTATAAATCTGGGAGAAAAATAGGTTCATAACTCATATTGTACATGAAAATCATATAGAGATTAAAAGTAAATTTCAAAGTGAAAACATGATAAGCTTTGAAGTAACTGAAGTTACAAAAGAAAAGATTTATTCCTGCTCAGGCTGGTGTGGCTCAGTTGGTTGGAGTGTCCTATAACCAAAAGGTTTCAGGTTTGTTCCTTGGTCTGGGCACATATGGGAGGCAACCTGTCAATGTTTCTCTCATGCATTGATGTTTCTCTCCCTTGCTTCCCCTCTTTCTAAGAGAAATGGAGACAACTGTACTTGAACAACAATAAAAAAAAGAAAAAACACTGAAAATCTGTCTGTGGGTGAGAAAAAAAGATTTATTTTTTAATAAATATAAGCTAAATTATTATGGAAATATCAGAAATAAGACTGAAAAATATTTACAAGGTTCTCACACAAGTGATAACTGTTGTTGCTATCTAAGTACTGCATAGAGCATAATGGAAACATTCATGTTTGACAGATAAATGTGCAAAAAAAGAGGCCATACACATAAGTGAAAATACAATTAGTAAAGTGGGGAAATTAGCATACCAGTTGAGAAATTCAAATTTTAAAAAGTATCATTTTCCATCTATTTAATTGGAAATAATTAAAGTCACATTACATAATGCAAATGAATTTGTTTATTATAGTGCTGATAGTGTTAAATCTGTTTGAAAAGCAATTTGACAGTATATACAGAATATTTATACCCTTTGACCTCTGTTATATTGTACTTAGGAGAATTTATCTAAGGAAATTATCCAGAATAAGGAAACAGTGATTCTTTGCAGGATTGTTTATACTAATGGAAATTGGCTTAGGTGGTAACCTTGATTCTAAAAAGAGGGGAATGCATAAATTAAGGGCCAGACATTTAAAAGAATGTCACATAGGTGTTAAAATTATAATATAGGCTGTATAGAAAAATGAAAACATTAGCTTGATACAGTGGTCAAAAGCAATTACATATGTGTTATGATGCATGCTTTCAATTATGTAAAACGTAAGCATGTAATCAAAGATTAGATTACAATGTAAAAACTAGTTTCTGGAATGGTAGTATTTTTAATACTTTTTTGTACATTCTTTACAAACTTATTTTTAAGGGGGGTAGAGAGAAAATAAGAATGGGAGAGACTTCTAAGAATAATGTTAGGAATGCTAAAGTATGCTGCTAATTAATAATGGTAACAACTTGTATTGATCTTGTTCTATGGACCAGGAACAACCTTAAGTTTTTGTATGTGATCTCTAATTCTTGAAATGTTTGAAAGCTGAAAAGGGAGAAGGTTTAGGCAGGATATACTTGTCTCCAAATCATTGAAGGGCTGTGTGATAGGAAAGCACAATCAGAATAGTCCTCTTTTATTCCACTGGGAACTAAAGCAAACAAAAACAACTATTATCAACAAAGAACCTATGCACCTCAATGTTCCTAACAGCACAATTTACAACAGCCAAGTGTTGGGAGCAACCTAGGTGCCCATCAGTAAATGAATGGGTCAAAAAACTATGGTCCATTTACACAATGGAATTCTATGCAGCAGAAAGAAAGAAGGAGCTCCTACCCTTTGCGACAGCATGGATGGAACTGGAAAGCATTATGCTGAGTGAAATAAGCCAGGTGGTGGAAGACAAATACCATATGATCTCACCTTTAACAGGAACCTAAACAACAAAACAAACAAACAAGCAAAATATAACCAAAGACACTGAAATAGAGAACAGGCTGACAGTGACCAGAGGGGAGGGAATTTCAGGGGAAATGGGGAAGGGTATACAGGAACAAGTATAAAGGACACATGGACAAAAACTAAGGGAGGTGGAAATGGGAGGGAGATGGGGAGCACTGGCGGGGTGGGCTGGGATGAGAGTGAAAGAAAGAAACGTGTACTTGAACAACAATTAAAATAAAAATTAAAAAAATAAAAAATTATAAGAAAACACATGTTTACTTAATGCTAACAAAACAAAATGGCAACAGCATACCTGTATTCCCTTCTGTATTCTCCACATTGGGAAATGGATACCACCATACATTCAGATGTCTGAGCCAGAACTGGGCCTTTGCTTTTCATACCTAGCAATTCCTCATTCTCTACCTCCAATCCACCACTGTATGCGGTTGATTTTAACTGCTCAAGTATTTCTGAAACTGGTCCTTTCTTCCTCATTCCCACTGTTCTTTCCCAGTTTAGGGCACCATACTTTTCACTTAGATTAATCACACCAGCAGCCTCCTAACTGGTTCCTTTTCTACCATTCTTGCCTCCCTTTCCTCTACTTTCCACACAAATCTAAACCAAATCTATCACCCTCTAGTTTTAAAATCCTCTCCATTCTGCTGAATAGAGTCAAAACCCTGTAATAGGACTTTCAAGGGATTTCATGACTTGGCCTACATTTGTCTTCACCAGCATCTGCACCCAGCAAATAAATTCTTGCTTTCTCTCTCAAGTACACACACACACACACACACACACACACACACACACAAGCTCCCTCCCTCTCTCTCTGTCTCTTTCACAGGCACAAACTCTCTGACACACACACATGTACACATGCACACACGTAAGTACCTACAGCCATGTTGAGTTTCCTCCATTTCCATGACTATTGTCTCCTATGACTGAGTCTTCCCAAGTGCTCTGCCCTCTTCCTGGAACACTTTCGTTTGCCTGTAAAACCTCATGTTTTCCTATGTTCTCTAATTCTGGCTTATCCTTTAGGTTTCATCTTCCTTTTCCAGGAAGCCTTTCTGGATGTCTGGGGTGGGTCTTCCTGTGCATTCCTATACACCCCTATACCCTTCTCTTTTGACTTATATTACTAGAAAAGAGGAACCACCTGAGTAGAGGCCTTTGTATTTGGTTGCTCCCACCTCCTCAAGTCAGCAGAGTTTCTGATGTATAGGAGATGCTCAATATAGATTTGTTGAATTATTCTCTATGGTTTTGGCATATAGTGAGTACTGTGAAGTCCTTAAGAATTATATTTTCAACTTCCAATTTGAGCAGTGTCTTCTTAATTATCAATTAACACTAAGCACAAATGCCACACATAGTACATCTTCAGAAATGGTTTGAAATTAATGAATAACGTATTCAAATGAATGAATCATAGTAAGGCCAATATCTCATGGAGGTTAATAAGCATTCTTCCTCTCTTTAAGTTCCTCCAAGACAAAGACTATCTCATTTGTCTCTGTTTTATTTTTATATATTTTATTTATTATTTTTAGACAGAGGGGAAAGAGGGAGAAAGAGAGGGAGAGAAACACCAATGTGTGGTTGTCTCTGGTGCACCCTCTACTGGGGACCTGGCCTGGAACCCAGGCATTTGCCCTGACTGGGAATCAAACTGGCCACCCTTTGCTTCATAGGCTGACACTCAGTCACTGAGCCATATCAGCCAGGGCTCATTTGTGTTTGTTGTACTAATGGTACCTAACATACTGACATATAGTAGACACTCAGGAAATAATGTCTTGAGTTCCCAAGACTGACTATTACCTAGAGAATTCCAACTAATGTTAGTGTTAACAAGGTGACCTTGACCGTGTCCGGACTTTGAACTTTAGCTAGATTATTCTGTATACTGATGAATGTGTGCATACATACATGGTCATGCCAACATATGGTATTTAAAGTTAGAAGATTGGTTTTATACTCATTTATACTAATTAGTAATCATGAAAATGATGCTATCACCTTACAAATAGCCAAAATTTCATAGTTAGGTTGTTGATTTGATTTATTGTGCTGTTTTGGTATTGATTATGCAAAGAATTCTGAGTTGCTTTGTATCTTTTAATGCAAAATCTAGGGCTTGTCCTAATTATTCACTGTGTAATCAATGAGAGGGTATTAGGAATTAGGAAAAAAATTTTAATAATTTTTAAAAAGATTTTATTTATTTATTTTTAGAGATAGGGGAAAGGAGGGAGAAAGACAAGAAGAGAAACATCAGTGTGTGGGTGCCCCCCATGTGCTCCCTATTGGGGACCTGGCCTGCAACCCAGGCATGTGCTCTGACTAGAAATCAAACTGGTGACCCTTTGGATCACAGGCCGGCACTCAATCCACTGAGCCAGCCACACCAGTGAGGGCACAAATTGGGAAATAATTTTAACTAAAGGGAATATATGTAAGATACCTTTTGTGGGGAAGGTCTTTTTTTTTCTTTTTTTCTTTATTTTCTGCTTGAGTATGGATGTTCAGGTGATATGCAATCCATATTCCTTCACAATCCCTCCCCTCATCAATATATTTTACTTATAAATTTCCGTCTAAAAGGATGTGTCTTGAAGCCTGTTTTAAACAAACACAAGGTGATCCATATTGGAATAAGCATCCTCTTTGTGTTTGAAGTTGAAAGAGCAAATCTTTTTTGGTTGAAGCAGGAGCGATTGTATCTGCTTTGTTATGAGGGAAGGGTTTCTTTTGTGTCCTCATTTTTTTATAGCTTTCTACATTTTTTTTTCTTGAACTGTTTTGTGTCTCTCCTTTATTATTAAATATTTATTGGGTTGGCCAAAAAGTTCATGTTTTTTCCACAAGATGGCTCTAGTAGTGCTTAGTTGTCTTTAACTTCATTTGAACCAACTTTTTTAGATTGTATTGTGACAGCTGTCATATCAGTGTGCATTTTAAGAAAGTATCAAAACTGGTGAAGTTTTTGTGTAGACATTTTAATATCGAAGATGGAAGAAAATAAGCAACATTTTAAATATAATATGCTATATTATTGCAAGAAAGGTAAAAACACAACTGAAACTAAAGAAGAAAAGATTTGTGCAGTGTATGGAGAAGGTACTGTGACTGATTGAACTGTTCAAAAGAGGTTTGTGAAGTTTGGTGCTAGAGTATTCTCACTGCACAATGCTCCATGGTTGGGCAGACCAGTTGAAGTACATAGTGATCAAATTGAGACATTAATTGAGAACAATCAGTGTTGTACCATGTGGGAGATAGCTGACATACTCAGAATATCCAAATCAATGTAGTTATTGGTAAAATGAAAAATGTGTCTTTTATTTTATGGGTAAAACTAAATGGACTCTTTGGCCACCCCAATATTTTATTCTTTCATGCATTATTTCTTTTATTCTCACCCTTTCTTTATTACAGGCTTATACTTACATATATGAGTAAATTGGACCAAAACAGATGGTAAGACTTGTGTGTGTGAGTGTGTGTTTGGTATCTTTTGCTCAGTTTATTTGCATTTTTGATTTTTGATTTAGGGTTATATGTATTTTTCCTAACTGTAAGTAGTATATTCTTCACTTATTGTTTTGGATAAACTTTAGTGATACCCATGGATTTTCAGCAAATTCACAAACACACTAGACAGTGAAGACACACATATATATTTAAGACAAGAAAAAGATTTCCAGCAATGTATTGGAATGTCACTGAATCCATATGTTCTTTTTTTTTTTAGAAAAAATTTTTATAATGTTAGCTTTTTAAAAAAGATTTTATTTATTTATTTTTAGAGAGGAAAGGGAGGGAGAGGGAGAGGGAGAGGGAGAGGGAAAGGGAGAGGGAGAGGGAGAGAGAGAGAGAAAGAAACATCAATGTGCGGTTGCTGGGGGCCGTGGCCTGCAACCCAGGCATGTGCCCTGACTGGAAATCGAACCTGCGATGCCTGGTTCGCAGCCCGCGCTCAATCCACTGAGCTACACCAGCCAGGGCCATGTGTTCTTTTGATTATCATAAAGTGGTGTAGCTAACTTCTTAGAAGTCTGGGTTATGCCATTTTAAAAAATCTGTGTGCCTGTGGGTAAGTTGCCTCATCATTCAAGTGTTGCTGGGAAAAATTAAGTGAGACATATAGGCAATCTGTAAACTGTTAAAAAAATGCTATCACTCCCTAGTTCTTGGCAGCCTCAGATGACAGTGATTCTTTGATTCCTCAGTATGATCTCTGAGAGCTCACAGATTTGGATAGAACCGTCTTTGGATGAAGGAGGACCGTGTGTGTGTGTGTGTGTGTGTGTGTGTGTGTGTGTGTGTGTGTGTGTGTGTGTATTTTGTGGTGGCGGTGGAAACAGGCAGAAGGTAGGTAATGCTAGGCATTGAGATTTGGAAAAGTAGTTACAGCTCTGTTTTTGGTCTGTTCTTGGTTCTTATAGGATCCATCTAGGGTAGATCCCTGCAGGAGTTCTTTCTTCCAGTTGTCATGGTAATCAATCCCAGTTTTTCATTCCTTCTTGTACCAGGAAAATTTCTCTAATACGGGCGGAATTGAGGAAGCTTAGCCCAAACACACCAGTTGAGGCGCTAGGGGAGGGAGTGGTAGTAAAATATAGCATGGAGGGGACAGAGGCCTCAATGACAGCTGAGGAAGGAGGTGGAGGGACAAGGGATAAGTTTAGCTGCAGTTCCAGCCCTTGTATCTGCCAGTGACTGGTGGCCATATGTTGCGGGGCACTGCTGGGCTGGACATAGGTGTGAGCTGGGAGAAGAAGGTACAGAGCTGTGTGGCCGGATTTGGGGGTATGCAGTGGCATCCCCTGAGAGTTCTGGGACCCCAGGGCACCATCTTGCCCACCTACACAGGTGGATTGAGGGGGTCAGGTGGTGTTGGGCCCTCAATTCACAGTTCCATGGGCAGTGCTGCCATCACTCCCTAGTTTTATTTTTTAAGTGATATTTAATGTATTTTAATTACAAAAGTAATAATCTTCAGTTTAGGGAATGTGGAAACAGCAGGTTTTAAAAATATACATCTAAAATTATTTCTTTAAATATTTTATTTATTTTTAGAGAGAGGGAAAGGGAAGGAGAAAGAGAGGAAAAGAAATAACAGCGTGTGGTTGCCTCTCATGCACCCCATACTGGGGACCTGGCCTGCAACCCAGGCATGTGCCCTGACTGGGAATTGAACCGATGACACTTTGGTTCACAGTCCATGCTCAATCCACTGAGCCACACCAGTCAGGGCTATAACTAAAATTCTATTAGAGATAATTGCCATTAACATTGCCATAGATCACCATTTAGATGATAGAAATATTTTTACATAATTGAAATCATACTGTACATAGAGTTGTGTATCTCATTTCACATATCATTAACTCAACAATATATTTCTATATCAAAAATATTTAATGGCTACATAATACTCCATTTTAAGTAGGTACTATAATTTACCTCTCCATTTCCCTACATTTGTTCTCTGCCAGTGTTTACAAATTTTCCTACTAAAAATTATATCATGAACATCTTAATATGTAAATCTTGGTATACAGTTCAAATTATTTCTTGTGATGATTCTTAGAAGTAGCATTACAAGATCAAAGAGAATGCATACTTTTTGAGGTTTTTAATTTTTCTTATCGCAGAAAGATTATACCAAGCTGGCATGTTGTTATAAGCATTGTAAGAGAATTTCTATCTTACCACATGAACGGGACCTTTTAGTTGCTTTACCTGTATTCTAAGTCAATAAGTGCCTAATTTCTGTATAGCTGTATGTACTGCATTATCAAATTAATCCATGAAACAAAGTATGCTACTTTATGCACATATTTGAATCTTACACAACTTATTTTGAAGGCAGTAAGTACATGGCACATTTTTTCTACACTTGGAATCTTTTATTGTACTGGGTTATTACTCTGTGATATTGCACTACTCTGTTAAGTCCCCAAACTGAAGCAATATTTTTTTTCTATGTTCTGTATCTTAGTGGCCTTGACAAGTGAGACTGTACTTTGGAAAATAAGTGATCCAGGACTGCATTTTAGGACATGAAGTGCCAAAAGCATGAGAGAAAGACTAATGGATAGGATACTGAACTAGAAATCAGATGTTCTAGATTCTATTCCCAGCTCCATTTGTCATTGTATATCATGGCCAAATTTGATTAAAGAACTTGTCCAATCTGTAAAAGGGGGATACTATGTCTCACCTTACAGGGATGCTTGAGGGATTAATGCAATATTTTTAAAAACACATTTTGTCTTCTCCCAAAGGAATTCTAACTTTAGAGACCAAAAACTTAAGTCAATCTAAAATTTGAGAGTAGAAATTGATTTTTATACTTTGAAACTTTTATATCCCTAGTTTCTTAAAAGGCTTTATTTCTTATTTATACAGAGTATAGATTGACTACAGAATTTCTCCAAATATAGGAAAAAGTGATAGTGGCCTTATGAACAATTAGATTCTGCTTTATAACTTATTATATTACGTATATTCTTCTGTATTTATCATATATTACATTAAAATGTAAGGTGAATCAATTCTTTAAAAAACCCAACATGAGTTAACATGTTAAGTCCAAAAGAATACTTTCATACTGTTTTTAGACTTAACATGTTAACTCATGTTGGTTTTTTTAAAGAATTGATTCACCTTACATTTTAATGTAATATATGATAAATACAGAAGAATATACGTAATATAATAAGTTATAAAGCAGAAAGAATCCTAAAACACCAATCCAAAAGAACCTGTGCACCCCAATGTTCATAGCAGCACAATTTACAATAGCCAAGTGCTGGAAGCAACCTAGATGCCCATCAGTAAATGAATGGATCATAAAACTATGGTCCATTTACACAATGGAATTCTATGCAGCAGAGAGAAAGGAGCAGCTCCTACCCTTTGCAACATCATGGATGCAACTGGAAAGCATTATGCTAAGCGAAATAAGCCAGGCAGTGAAAGATAAATACCATATGATCTTACCTTTAACAGGATCCTAAACAACAAAACAATGAAACAAGCAAAATATGGTCAAAGACACTAAAATAGAGGACAGGCTGACAGTGACCAGAGGGGAGAAAAGAGGGAATTTCAGGGGAAAGGGGGAAGGGTTTACAGGAACAAAGTTAAAAGATACATGGATAAAAACTAGGGGAAGGGTGGTAATGGGAGGGAAGTTGGGATGGAGGGGTGGGTGGGCTGGATTGGGAGTAAAGGGGAGAAAACTACTTGAGCAATGATTATAATAAAATTTTAAAAAAGAAAGTGTTTTGCTTTACTAATTTATGATAGTTTCATTCAAGAA
>PVIA01007786.1:0-52807 GCA_004024845.1 Tonatia bakeri
GGGGTGGGGGGGCAGGCCGTGCTCCGGAGTTCTGCAAGCCCTGGAGACATAATCAATCGAGTACCCATCAGTGTGTGCTTGTGAGGAAAATGCTGAGGCCAGCACAGAAACACCGGCCAGGATCAGAGGGAAGGATCGCAAGAGTTCTAGCAGGGCCAGAAGATATTTCCTGCTTCCCCGAGCCAGAGTGGAAGTCTTGGAGAATTTTGGGTAAGGTGCTCCGTGGTGGGGAAAACCACCCCCAGCTAAACACTGCTCTGGTCCCGCCTAACACAGCGACACTAGAAAGAACCAGGCTACTTTGTTCCGGAACAAAGTTCAAGAATACTTGTATGAATACAAAAATAGCACACGACGACGTAAAATCATTTTTAAAAACTAGCACAAATGGTGTACGGCATCCAGAAGAAGTTTCCAAGTATGCAAAGAAGCAAGAACTTCTGAGCCTTTAAGGAGGAAAAATTCAATCAACTGAACCTGACCCAGAAATAACACAAGCGATAGATTCCATAGATAAGGGGAATGAAGTAGTTATTATAGCTGTGTCCCCATATGCTAATGAAACTAAAGGAAAGATTAAGAACATTAAGGAGAGACACGAAAAATATGTTTAAATTCCAGGTTGGACTTGAAGATATTAGAGCTACAGCGTCTGAGATAAAACTTACAGGGGATAGCATCAAGGGCAGATTAGAACGGGCAGAAGGAGAGGTTGGAGAGCTCACCTGCCCAAGGAAGCCCTCCGGGCAGAAGAAAAACGGCATCGGAGAGAAACAGGGCTCTACAGAGAAATAAGGAGTGTTGCAAATGGCAACTATGTGGGTGAATATAGAACGTTTATTTCTTTTTAAAAAGATTTTACTTATTTAATTTTAGAGAGACAAAAAGGGAGGGGCAAAGAGAGGGAGAGAAACATCGGTGGGACAGAGGAACATCGATTGGTTGTCTCGCACACGCCCCCAACCAGGAACCGAACCCGCAACCCGGGCGTGTGCCCTGACTTGGAGTCTAAACGACCTTTCCTTTTGCCCGACGATGCTCCACCAACTGAGCCACACCCGCCAGGGCTAGAAGATTTATTCTTATGTAAGTCTCACTATAAGGTAATTGTTTAAACGGAAATAATTAAGTGTTGTGTTAGGTTTATGTAAAAATAAGTGTATGACAAGAATAGCATAAAGACGGGGAAAATGGAAATACGCTGTTGTAAATTTCTTATACATGAGACGGTACAATAGCACTCGAAGGCAGATGAAGTGAGTTAAAGGTGTGTACTACAAAGCAGCCACTAAAACACAGGATCAAAGAGTTTCAGCTAATAAATCAAACAAGGAAATATACTAGAATGCTAAAATTACTCAGTGAATACCAAAGAATGCAGAAAGCCTGACTGGTGTGGCTCGCTGGGTCAGGCATTGTCTTGCAAACAAAAAGATCACTGGTTCGATTCCCCATTAGGGCACATGCCTGGGTTGGGGTTCTGACCCCCGTAGGGGTGTGTGCAAGAGGCAACCAATGGATGTTTGTCGCTCACATCGGTGTTTCTCTCCCTCTCTCTCTTTCTCCCTGTCCTTCTCTCTAAAATAAAGAAATAAAACCTTTAAATTTTATTTATTTATTTATTTTTAAAAAGAGGGGAAGGGAGGTAGAAAGAGAGGGAGAGAAACGTCAATGTGTGGTTGCCTCTTGCATACTCCCTACTGGGGACCTGGCCTGCACCCCAGGCACGTGCCCTGACTGGGAATCAAACCGACAACCCTGTAGTTCCCAGACAGGCGCTCAATCCACTGAGCTACACCAGCCAGGGCTAAAATCTTTTTATTAAAGGCAGAAAAAAAGTCAAAAAGGAACAAAAACTAGATGGGGGCAAATAGAATACAAATAGCAAAAATGAGAGATTGAAACCTAAACATATCGATAATCACATTATGTTTAATTGTATAAAGTTCCCAATTAAATGGTCAAAATAGTTAAATTGTATTTTAAAAAATGACCCAATTATACACTATTTACAAGAAATCACCTTTAAATATAAGGACACGAAGGGGTTAAAAGTAAAAAAGGCTGGGGCCCATGTACCACACTAACTCCAGGAGAGAGAAATCTGGCATGGTTATATCCATATGAAAGCAGGTTTGGGGGTAAAGGGTATGACCAAGTATCAAGAAGGTTATTTCATAATGAAAAATAGGTCACTTTACAGAGGGGGCCTTTCGGCCCTTGACGTTTACGCAGCAAGCAACAGAAGTTCCAAATACATGAAGCAAGAAGTGAAAGAACTGGAGGAGGGAATGGGCAAACCCACACTTAGCTGGAGAGCTCACACCCCACTGTCAGTGATGGCGGAAGGGCGATGAAACGTCAGTAAGGAGAGGGAAGGCCCGCCCAGCACCACCCACCCGCCAGACTCACAGACCGTGACCCCACGCCCTCTCACCCTCCCCCCCCGCCCCCGCACTCGAACCCTGACAACCCTTGTCAGGACACGCACAGCCACTGCGGAGCTCTTCTCAATCCTCTGGGCTCTAGCTCCCTGCACTGGTCTTCCTTTGGGAACACCCTCGTCGCTTTTGCTGGGGTCGGAGCCTGCACCTGGCTGCTACTCTGTGGGCGCGTCTTTATCTCGCCGGGGCTTTGACACTCTGCACCGAGCTGCCTCCTGTGTGGACACCCCTCAGTCAGACTCTGACGCCCCCGTGCTGAGCTGCTCCCCGTGTGGACATCTCATGGATCTCAGCCAGATCAGGCCACGCCCCGCATGAGTGCACTCTCGAAGGACAGCCACCAGCGTGGTGCTGACTCGCGTTAGTGCTTGAGGCAAAAGAAAAATCAGTAATACTGATCCTGAGTTTAATATTTTGCTTTCTACAGATGTTTTGCCCTCATTTTGATGCTTTAATTTTTTTAAGACTTTCTTTCTTTATTTTTAGAGAGAAGGGAGGGGAGGGAGAGAGGGAGAGATATCAATGTGTGGTTGCCTCTCTTACACCCCCCACCAGAGACCTGGCCTGCAACCCAGGCACGTGTCCCAACTGGGAATCGAACCAGGAACCCTTTGGTTTGCAGGCCGGCACTCAATCCACTGAGCCACACCAGCCAGGACTGATGTTTTCAAATAATTAAATGTTGTCCTCATTACTATTTTTTTGACAACAGCCCAAAATTTTCACCCAGACTGAGTGCCTCCCTTGCCCTGCCCTGCCGGATCCTGGCCCCACTATTCGCCCCGATCCGGGGCCTCCCGGCCTCTCCTCCACCTATGTGGTCCACCTACGTGGACCACTTCCATTTTCTGCCCTGCCTGATGAGTTTCGGACTGAGGTTAGAAATGGGAAGGAAAATAAAAGGCAAGTGGAAGAGGGGTTCTAACTCTTAAGCGTTCAGCCACATGTTTTCTGCTCCTCTGTTTGCACTCCCGAGCGGGGCCCTGGGAATATTTGGAGCAAAGGGAATCACTGGAAATTCTTGAGCTAATAGACGTTTCCTTCTTCCTGAAGAACTCCAGACTCAGTGCAAACACGGATATTTACCTCTGCTCTGAAGGAGCTGCTCACAATTCTTCAGTCATTTTCATTAGTACTTCAATTTATTTTCTCTCAAAAAACAAACACTTACCTCCTTACTTCTTCCCCTCCCCTGAAAACAATTCTTGTCCCCTCCATCTGTTATGAAGAGTTCAGGGCATCTTCTTCCCAAACTCCCCCACTCTTTCCCAGGCATCCCCATGTTTGTTGATTCAGAAATTGCAGATTACCTGGTAGGCACGGCAGAGGCTGCTCCACGGCCCCAGACGCCCAGTGTTCAGAACCTACGTGGTCCCCACCCCTCAAGTGTGGGCAGGACCTGTGACTTGCTCCTTCTAACCAGTCGGATGCAGCAAAGGTGGCGGGATGTGCACGATCACAGGTAAGTGGTTCTAGTTCATGAACTCGAGACGGCACACAGGCTGCCAGCGTGGGAAACTCTCGGAATGGACCCCTCCACTGAAGCAAAGATGAAGCTGGAAAGAGTGACTGGCCTCACCCAGTTTGGAAGTCTGGAAGTTGAGTGACCACTTATGACGATCAGAGGAATGTTTAATAAGCGGAGAGGCTGCTGCACTGTGGTCGGAGAGGTGTGTGCACTGACCAGCTACCACCTCCTGCTCTGCAGCCCCCCCCACAGCCATGGAGGAGGGAGCAGGTGTGGCCCCCTCAGTTGCAGCAGCTTCCCCTGGCAGGATCTAGCGGGAGATTTAAAGAGACAGAACCTTCATTTATTTTTGGCAGGCATTTAAGAAAACTCTTTGTCAGGCTAACCACAGATTTCATGGAACAGAAACTTCTGTGAGCACACAGTGACTTCGCAAGAATGGTTTGGAAAAGTCACAGATGGACCGCTCCAGCCTTCGACAAACAAAACTCAGCCATCCCTGACGAGTGGGAGAAGCAGACTGACCGATTTACTGCGTTATCAGGCTGTATTCAGGATGTCCAGTTCTCAACCAAGATTATAAAACAGCATGGCAAATAGCCATGGCCAGGTGGCTCAGTTGGTTGGAGCACTGTCCTGTACACCAAGGACCTGCAGGTTTGTTCCCAGTCAGGACACATACCTGGGTTGCAGGTTTGATCCCCAGTTGGGGCACGCGTGGGGGCAACCAATCAAGTTTGTCTCTCACATCGGGGCTTCTTTCTCTCTCTCCCTCTCAACCTTCCTCTCTCTCTGGAATCAATGAACATATCCTCAGATGAGAATAAAAAAACAGAACGTGTAGCCCTGGCTGGTGTGGCTCAGTGGGTTGAGCATGGGCTGTGAACCAAAGGGTTGCTGGTTCGATTCCCAACAGGGCATGTGCCTGGGCTGAGGGCCAGGTCCCCAGTAGGGGGCACTGGAGAGGCAACCAAACATTGATGTTTCTCTTTCTCCCTCCCTTCCCCTCTCTCTAAAAATAAATAAATAAAGTCTTATAAAATAAAATGATTGATACTTACTTTAAAAAGAGAACATGCAAATAAACATGAAAAAAGAACGACAGAAAACATCTCTAAGGAAGCTTACACATTGAAGTTGACAGTCAAGAGTGTTAAATTAATTGTCTTAAATATGTTTGATTTGCTAAAGGGAATTCAGGACAAAGAACTAAGTGAAGTTAGGAAAACAATGTTTGGAGAAAATGTGAAAATTAATAAAGATATAGAAAATAGAAAAAGAAACCAAACAAATTCAGAGCTGAAAAGTATAATAGTTAAAATAAAAAGTAAAAAAAAAATCTACTAGAGGTGTTCCCTAGTGGACTAGTGTAGACAGAAGAAAGAATCAGTGACCTTGAAGATAAGACAGTTGAAACATTGTAGTCTGAGGGGCAGAAAAAAGAATAAATAAAAATAAACAGAGCCTAAGGGAGCTCTAGGGCACTGCCGAGCACACCGACATATGCATTGTAAAAGTCCAAGAAGGAGGGGAGAGAGCGGGAAAGAGGCAGAAAAGTATTTGAAGGTATAATGGCTGAAACTTCCCAAATCTGAAGGAAATATAAAAATACCTTTCCAAGAAGCTCCACAAAAACCCAAGCAGTATAAACCTAAAGAGATCCACACTAAGACACATTACAGTAACATTGTCAAAATCCAAAGACAAAGAGAGAAATTTGAAAGCAGCAAAGAGAAGCAACTTATTAATACAAGGCAGCATCCTGAGTAAGATTAACCGACTTCTCCTGAGTAAGATTCTGACTTCTCCTCAGAAACTGTGGAGGCTAGATGGCAGGGGGATGACATATTTAATTAACATCTTAAAAGGAAAAAAAACATGTCAATCAAGAATCTTATATTTTGACTTCCAGCCAAGAAGAACCCTGACTGATGTGGCTCAGTGGGTTGGGCATCTTCCTGCAAACCAAAAGGTTGCTGGTTCAGTTCCCGGTCAGGGCACATGCCTGAATTGTGGGCTGGGTTTCGGGCCAGGTTCCACTTGTATGATTCCATTACAACTTGAACGGGCCAGTCTGTGGAGACAGAGAGTGGAACACAGGGGTTGGGGGAGGGGGGGCGGAGAGCGGTTGCTGGAGATGTGCAGAGTTTCTATTTGGGGCGAGGAAGAAGTTCTGGAAGTAGTGGTGATAGTTACACAATGCTATGCATGCAATTGATGCCCTGAACTGGGACACATTTAAATTGCTTTTTTTTAATGATAAACTTTATGTTATGTATATTTTTCACAGTAAAATAAAAGGTTTTACTGTTTATCTCGCTTGGAGATGCCCTCCCTCGCTGGCTCTGAAGGAGCAGGCTGCCGTCTGTGCAGTGAGGCACACGGCAAAGAGGTGAGGGAGGCCCCCTGGCCTCCAGCCAACAAGGGCCTGAGGCCGTCAGTCTGAGGGCCTGCAAGGACCTGGTTGCTGCCCACCACCCTGTGAGCCTGGAAGCAGATCCAGCCCCAGGTGAGCTGCAGGTGAGCCTCAGGTGAGGAGGTGGCTCCGCCCACACCTTGATGAAGGCTCTGTAGGACCCTGAAGCCAAAGACCCAGCTAAGCAGCGTCCGGATTCCTGACTCAGAGAGGCTGCGATCATCACTGTGTGTTGTTTTAAAGGACTGCATTTAGCCCTGGCTCGTGTGGCTCAGTGGACTGAGTGCCAGCCTATGAACTGAAAGGTCGCCAGTTCGATTCCCGGTCAGGGCACGTGCCTGGGTTGTGGGCCATGTCCCCAGTTGGGAATGTGTGATAGGCAAGCAATCAATGTTTCTCTCCCTCTCTTTTCCCCTCCCTTCACCTCTCTCTAAAAAATAAATAAAATTGAAAAAAAAGATAAATGACTACAGTTATGGTGATACTGTCATGGAGAAATAGGTAACTCCATAATGCAATCACTATTGTATGATACTATTGGTTAAGCTTCCTATTTTGGTCAATAACATGCCTTGGAAAACTCCTGATTCTGTTACAGATCGCACTGGCTCATTCTTTTTATTTTTATTTTTTATTTTTAAAGAGGGACAGAAACATCAATGTGTAGTTGCCTCTCCAGTGCCCCCCATTAGGGACCTGGCCAACAAACCCAGGCATGTGCCCTGACTGGGAATTGAACCAGCGACCCTCTGGTTCCCAGGCTGGCACTTGGTCCACTGAGTCACACCAGCCAGGGCCAGGCTTGTTCTTTTTAACTGCTGTCCATACTTTGGGGTGCTACTGAAGATTGTTTAGAGTTTGCAGTTTTCGCCGTTACAAATGCTGCCGAGGACATCCCCACACGTGACTCCTGTGAGCTTCTGTAGGGCAGAGACCCAGGCGTGAAACTGTGCTCCCAGGCAGGGACGGGGGTGGGGGGGAACCATTTCTCCTGTAACCCTGGACTTCTGGTCCCTGCCCGCCCTCTGAGCCCCCAAGCCTGTAGCTCCTTGAGGGCAGGAAACACACCCTTCACATCTCTGGGGCCCAGAGCCCAGCGGGTCCGTGGAAGGGAAGCCCACGTAGAAGCACTTCCTTTCTCCTTTGTCCACTCCCTTTTCTTAACAGCTGGGCTGCACCCACAGCCCACTAGGGACAGCCTTCTGGCCACAGAGGACTGGACCACAGGGGGCCCCAGGAGTTGACACTGCAGCTTAAACGGGCCATGGTTGGTGCCCAGGTTACAAGGCAGAGCCCCTTGGGGAGAGCAGGCCCTAAGCCGGTAAAGGCCTGGGCGTGTGGCAGAGAGGAGCCCAAGGATGTGCAGAGGGGGGGGCGGGAGCGCAGGCCCTGGAGCCCTGGCTCCCCCTGGGGAAGGCCTGGGGCGCCTGCCCCTGGTCATCAAAGGACGCCTGAGACAGAGGTGCTTGTGGCTTCCGGAATAAAGGGGATTGTACTGGGGGGCTGTCAGAGGTGCCGAGCTGGCAGTCTCCCAAAGATTCAGGAGAAAGCCTTCGCCCCCCAGCAACTTTGGACCTGCCCTCTCAGAGCTCCTTCACTGCTCTCCCCGAGGTCTGTGCCTGCTTCCCTCGGGCAGCCCCACAGCCAGCAAGGTGAACCGGCCCAGTCATGTGCTTCCGTGGTGGGCAGTGGGCTAACAGTGGAACCCAGGCTGCGTGACTCTGGAGCTTTCGGTCACTTCAGTGGTGGGACTGGGGACTTAGAGCCCGACTAAACCCTTCACCATGTGTGGCCTCCAGCAAGCCTGTGGGTCCCTCCCCTGAAATTTCTGCCAGGGAGCTGGGGAGGCGCTGTTCCATGCTGAACTCTGTCCCTAAGCTGGTCCCTTTCAGGGACTGAGCTCCTGAAATTCTTCCCCTCCCCTCCTTCCCCCACAGTCTCTGCCTCTGCTGACTGGCTCATTCTCCTGGACAAATAATAGTTCTAGGATCTCTGTTTTTTTAAAAAAATCCTTCTTAGTCCCCTGTTCACCTGCAGCCACTGCCCTGCCCCCCCGCACCCCCAGAAAACCTCTCGGAATCCTCCTCCGTCTGAGGTCACTGCCTACCTGCTCACCAGCCTGCCTTCCTCAGCCTCCCCGCCTGGACCGAGGCTGCCCTCACCAGGACCCACGGGCACATCTTTCTTGCTTAAACAAGAGGCCACTCCTTTGTCCCTTTCTTGCCTGGCCCTAGGCAGCATCTGGCATTGTTGTCCACTTCCCCCGCCCCCACCATCCCTGCTTCTCCCCAGAACCTCAGACCATCTCCCACCTGGCTCCAAACACCATCTCTAAGCTCGTGGCCCCTGATCTCCCTCCCCTAGGGACCTGACACCGCCGCCTTAACACGTCCACAGAAGAATTCGTTCCCTGCTCACCTCGCCCCCAGCCCTCTACATCCCCGCATCGGAGGCAGTGCAGCCCAGAGACAAGAGCGTGGATGCTGGGGGAGTCCCTGGGTGTGAATCTGGGCTCTGCCCCCTACCATCTGTGTGACACTGGGCCTCAGTTTCCCCTCTAGGAGAGGGATGGTGGGCACTATCGCATAGGGTGGAAGGAAGGCCTAAATGAATTAAGGTGTAAGGTGGTGAGAATGAGGGTTCTCTGTTCCCCTCCTCCACCCCTCCACCACCATCCCGGTTCCTCAAGCCAAAACCCTGGGGGTCATCCGGTTTCCGCCATGCCCGCACGGTATGTGTATAAAGAAACAAGTCCTGTGGAGTCAGCTCCCAAAATACACCCCCAAGTTCATCGGTTACTCCCCATCCATGCGACTACCCCTGGTCCAAGCCTGGCCATCACCCCCGGGACAGCTGAGCACTTCTGAGCTGGGTCCCTCATGCCTGTGCTGCCCCCACTGGGCCCTTGGCTGGCCTGGGCCTTTACTTAAGAGAGTAAACTGCCCCCGTGCCTTTCTTTCCTCTCTTTTTCTCATGACTTCTCAGCATGGAAATTTCCAGGCACACACCATGAGGGAGAGTGCGCAGGTTAGAGCCCCAGCAGCCCATGGACCACCTTCGAGAACAGCAGCCATCGGTTGTCTTGCTGCGTTTTCCTGCCATGTTCTCTCCTGCCAAAGGGCTGTGACGTGATTCCCAGACTGTAAGTACTTCCCTGCAAACAGTTTTTAAACCTGAAATCGGATCACTGTAGTTCTGGGCTGAAAGTCTGCCTGAGCCTCCACCTCCTCACTCTTCTTTCCCAGCCCTGGCCCGTGTCCCCCGCCCTGGCCCTGGCCTGTCTCTTCCACTCGCCCCTGGCCCTCTGCTCCCCACAATCATCAGGTTCTCCTCTGTCCTGGGGCTCTGCGCTCGCTGGTCTGTGCCTGGAGCCCCGCCTCCCTCCAGCCAGGTGCGTTCTGAGTTCACAGTTGGATTTTCTCCTAATCATGGTAAGAATGATTGCAGGGGATCTGGGCAGCAGAGAATGATGATTTAAATGTATCTTTGAAACATTGCCTGGTGCGGTGTGGAGGGTGACTTGAGGGGGCAGTGGGGGAGCAGGGAGACAGGGGTCTGAGATAATTGAGGTAAGAACGTTGAGGCATTTAAAGTCTGGTGCATAGTGAGTGCTCAGAACTACTAGCTGTTTTCAGTCCCTCTGCTGGGTCGACAGTCCCTCTCATTTTGAAGCAAAGTTGTAGATGTAAAAACTGGGCTGAGTGTGGATGTGGCTTGCCCCAACTGACCAAGCTGGTTGGTTCAGGGACAGGACAGAAGCCCAGAAGCCTGTGTGTATGAGGTCACTGCATTATCCCTCCACTCCTGGCTTATTTCTGCGGGGGAGTAAGGCAGGCACGAACGACAGTTCCACCCAGGACTGCCTCACAGTAGAAGGGACTCCAGGTCCAGGAGCTCTGGTGAGCGCTGTCCCTGTGCAGCGTGACCAGGAATGCTTCCCCGCCCCATGCCAGAGGACCCCGGGGCCTGGGGGTTGTGTGAGGGATGTGGGGGTGTTGTCTCTGGCCCAGGAGCAACTCCAGGGGAGACAGGAGGAGGCTGGAGGGAGCCTCAGCCACAAGGGGGAGCCCTTGGACTTTCTTGGAGGGAGGAAGTGTGGCGGGGGAGGGTGGGTACTGGCTGCCACAAGGGGAAACTAGCCAGGCCTGCTGGGTGCCTGGTATGGGTGCCCGAGGGGGACTCTAGAAGCAGTCTCTGCACCCCACAGATGGCTGCCAGTGCTTCTGTTCACGGCCAACATTTGTAGACAGACAGACCTGGAGTGCATCCCATCCTGCCACCTGCTTGGAGGGCAATCTTGGGCAAGTGACTTGGCCTTACCATGCCTCAGTTTCCTCACTGTGGAGGGAAGAGGCCCCCTGGCCCAGGCCTGACTCGCACCCACCTGGACTCCCACATGTCGGTGTTGCTGTGGGCACTGAAGCAGCAGGACTCTGGCCACCAGAGCCGTGGGCCCAGAATGGAGGTTCTGCGTCCTCTCCGCTGGCAGCCTTCCCTGAGCTCCCCAGGAGGGTTGGGGCCTCCTCCAGGCGCCCACCCCTCGCCGTCTTCCCTGTGCGTCTCCCGCCTCACCCACCGCACTGTGTGGTATGGGGGTCAGGGTGGGCAGCTCCGTCTCTGGATCCCCACTTGGCTGGCAAACAGTGGGCGCTCCATAAGTGCCTGATGAGCTCATGCTGAACAGGGCTTTCCTGAAGGCCAGGAATGAACACCTGGGGGCTGCGGTCGGGGGCCTGCAGGGCTGGGGGACAGCCCAGGACTTGGGCCTGTGGCCCCTCTGGACTGGGACAGGCCTGCGCGGAGGGGCTCCCCACGGCCTCCACCTCCTGTGAGCTTCCAGGAGACCAGTGCTTTCCTTGTGCCCCTCGGGGCCAGGACCATGAGAAGGGTCTGCCTGGGCCTGGACCTCGGGGTGGAGCAGCTCGCCCTATATCCCGGGAAGGGCTACTGGCTGAGAGAATGTGCAGGTTTGTGTTTTGGGGGGTTCCCCGGCTGCAGGGTGGAGGGCGGCTGGATGGGGCTGACAGCGGGGCCCAGGCAGGAGAATGGTCTGCTCCCAGGAATACGGCCACGCCTCGGTTCACGTCGGCTTCAGAATCGTCAAATGTGGTACTTGTCACATTTTGATGAGAAAAAAGATGTTTCAGTGTTCGGCGCTTGCTCGCCACTCGTTGGAAGGAGGAGCCGCTGTGTTTAGGATGCTCCTTTGGCCCCAAGGAGGAAGCGCGGGTCTATAGCTCAGGTGAGCAGTGATGCTCAGGGCTAGGAGGGGGCCCTGGTGCCCAACACGCCCTCGAGGCTGATGCTGAGTCTGAGGCACATGTGGCAGCCAGGGCAGCCTCCGTGATTGTGAACGACTGGGAACAGGACCCCCAAGCAGAGAGGGGTAGGGAGTATGCCCAGTCCTCGGGGGTGAAAGGACTTGGAGTCCCTGGCTGGGACAGGGAGACCCAAGACATCCGGTGTCCCCATTCCTTGGGTGTAAGGGTGCCAGGCAGAGGTCCCTGGTCACAAGCTGAGCCAGCCCTGTGGGTGGCCCCTCGTCCTTCCTGCCTGGAAAGGATCACGGCACCGGCTTTGGGAACACCCTCTGAGCCCTGCTCCCAGGGGACTCTCAAGCAGCCAGGGTGGGAAGCCTGCCTCTTACTGAGCAGCCTGTCCCGGAACAAGGCTGAAAGCCATCCTGGAGCACAGGGCCGCAGGTGACAGGTAAGGGGCTGGAAACCACCTTCCCAGGCAGCCAGCACCAGCCTGTGATCACCTGTGCCGACGGGCTCAGGTGCGGGAGGGCATCTGCGGGGGAAGGAGAACCAGGAGGGCTCAGGCTCTTCCAGCCCAGCTGTCGCTGCTAAGAGCATAGCTCCGAGTCAGACGGAGCCCGAGAGGGGAAAGGGGGCCACTGGGCCCGTTGGACCAACTGGGGAGAGAAAGGCCGGTGCAGCTTTGGATGGGTGAGGATGGCATGGGAGTTTTGACCCCTTCTCCCCACCCTGGGTACATCTCCGTCCTCGGCCCGTACGTTGTTATCTCAAACGATCTGGGAGTCGCTATCCTGGCCTTTATTACGGGTCATCTGAAGACCTTTTTGGAGGAGGCAGAACTTAAGTAAAGAGGAGCTGGCCACCCAGGTCTGGCTCAGGGGACCTCTTGAGGGGGACCTGGGGTCAGACAGAATCGGTCTCTTTCAGGCTTCAGGGCAGACAAACAGGTGCCACCGCCCCTCCCCCATCCGCCCAGTGACGGGTGGCAGCTGCAGACTAGGCCTGGGCACACAGCCGCCCGTTCTGGGGCAGCTCTCGCTGCCTGGGATGGGTGGGCAGGGAGAGGCCCAGGGCCAGGGGCAGCGTGGCAGGCGGTAAAACAAAGTTCCGCTGACCCAAGCACGGGCTTGAACCACGCAGGTCCACTCATGCACGACTGTTTCCCTGACCTCTGCAGCGTGAGGGTTTGTCCCACCTGCCACTGGACATCTGAGTATGTAGAGCATCAGCCGCAGTCACAGGGGCCCCTGGACTGCAGGGCAGGTCGGTGCCCTCAGCCTCTGCCGGCACTGCCCACTGTAGGGAGAGCAGGCTGTGACCCTGACTCGGGCCCCCAGGGGACCTGCCTTTAAAATGGGGATCGAGGCCTGGCCAGGTGGCTTGGGGCACCTCCTGGCCAGGACTTGATCCCCAGTGGGCTGGAGTGTTGTCCCACACACCAAAAGGCTGTGGGTCTGAATTCCAGTCAGGACACACACCTAGATTGTGTGGGTTTGATCTCTGGTTGGGGTGCACACTGAGGGGCAACCAACAGAGGTTTCACCCTCTCTCTAAAAAAATCAATGAACATATACTCAGGTGAGGAATAAAAAAATAGTGGGGATCGAAGCTGGTTTCCTGGGGCTCAGCAGGAGCTCGAGGAGTTGCCTGCACCGAGCAGGGCAGCAATGGGCACCGAAGGACATAGTGAGCGTGGGTCTGAGGGCTGCTGGGTGTTGGGGGCATGAAGCACAGAATCCAGAGCAACTGCCCCACTGAGGGGAACAGGCCCTGCACTCACTGGGGCCTGGGGCTCCCCAGATTCCAGGGTGGCCGGGGCCAGGGTGCTAATAAGGACCACCCCACCACACGAACTTGGGGTTCTGGAAGGTGAGCGCACACCAAGAAGTGTGCAGGGTCCTTGTGGGTTGTGTCTGAGCCAGTCCGGTGGACCTGGTCACACTGTGGGGCTGACACTGGTTTTGCTGTCACACCAAGTCAAGCTCCAAGCGGCTCACCACCTCAGCGTCCGCAGAAAGGGGGGCTAGAGGAAGAGGTCCCATCTCCTTGCTGTGTCAGAGGCCCCCTGAGGCCGGGGCTCCTCCTGCTGAGTGCAGGCAGGTTTGGGCTCAGGAGCGAAGCCCGAGGAAGCAGCCCGGACACAGCAAGTCTCCAGGGCTCTGGTGACACAGAAGCATCTGGGGAGGCGCCCCTGTGGCGATGGGGGTGGGGCAGGGTGGGGCCCACACTTGGGGGAGACTCGGTCTGAATGGAAAGCAGTCTCGGCTTTAATTCTGGCCTTCTGGCCGGGACACAGGGGCCCACCCACCCAACCTGCAGCATGATCGTTTACGAAAATAAGTACAAGAAAAGCAGTAACTCTTTACGATCGTGGAATTAATCTGACAGTTATTAAATGTGTTCAAGCGTCTGGCGTATCTCCTGTTGCACCAGGGAATTTGGAAGCACTTGGTTTGGTCTGGGAGGGAAACTGGAGAACGGCCCACCCCTCACGTGTCTGCCCCGCCCCTCACATTTCTGAGTCCGCGTACATCCCGTTGATTAAATAGTCCACCTGTGTGTAGCCCTTCTTCTTGTAGCTCTCGTAGGCTTGCAGGGCGAACAGAACCAAGACCGTGACGAAAAGGGTCACGCCGAGCAAGAGCACGGCCAGGAGGACACTCCTGTTCACCGGGGACAGGGGCAGGGGGTTGGTGGTGACCGCCAGGTACTGGCCTTGGGTGCTGAGCTGGCACGAGTCTGTGGTTGGCACCTTAGGGTCCCCCGAGCTCCCGGGTGTCAGGCTGGTGGCAGCAGTGCCACCTATGGCCTCAGGCTGCACCTGCTCTGGCGTGGGGGGCGTGCCCGGGCCTGTGGCCCCCTGGGGAGATGGAGCAGGGCTTGACGGTGTCCTGGGAGACAGAGATTCCACCACAGGCGTCCAGCTGGTGTGAGGCACAGAAGTTGGCACTGTGCTGGCAGCTGGCCCCTCAGCTTGTGTCTCGGTGGCTGTCACAGCTGTGGTGGACGCTGCAGTTGTGTTCGTGAGGGACAGGGTGGGCCTACTCGCCGTGTCTGCGACCGGTCGGGCAGTCAACGCCTGGATGGTGGGGTCTCCTGTGAACGTGTTGGGTGTGCGGGGACCCACGGGGGTCGGGGGGCTCGCCGTGGAGGGGCCGGGCGTGCGCTCAGCAGGGTCCTGTGTGCCCAGGGGGCTGCTCGCCTTTGCTGAGGAGGCAGCAGCCGTCTGAGTGCTGGAGGCCAGCGGCACCAGGGGGGCAGCGCTCGGTGACGTGATGCTGCTGGGCGCCTGGGTGCGGGGGCTGCTGAGAGCGGCCGTGGAGGACGGAGATGGCCCAGGGGATGTCGGGGAGGGCGGCATGGGCTGCCCAGAGGCCAGGAGGTCAAGGTCACCTGCCACAGTTGCCGGGGTGCCCACATCTGTCCTGTGTGCTCTCCCTGCTGTGGCCGCGAGAGCGCTGTGGCTGGTTCCCAGAGCCCCTGTGGCCGAGGGGCCGGGAGAGGGGGGCGTCGTTCGTGGGGATGGAGTGATGAAGGCGCTCTCCGCTGCTTCCCTGGGTGTGCTTTCCGGGACCACGCTGTCGCCTGTCAGGTTGAGGGCTGGGGACCCTTGAAGTGAGGAAGGGGAGAAGAAGACATGCTCACGGGCCTGACTCGCCGCCCCTGGGAGAGGAGGGCAGTGCATTCGCACAGCCTCCCGGGTCTGCGCTCCGCCTGGCCCGCCCGCAGCCCACCGCAGAGGCGCCTGCACTGTGCCTTTGAAACCGCTCTGCCCTCTCGGAGCCTCAAGCCGATGGAAGGCTTGAGAGCTTCACGTTTTGATCGAATTCCCAAAACTGCAGACAGAGAGAAAAGTCTCACAGGACAGGCGTGATGCACCATTAAAGCCCTCAGACACACCCAGGCTTGCAAGGCGGCCCAGGTATCTCCACTGCGGAGGACTCTAGGCGTTTGCGCAGGAGTTCCTGCCTGCCAGAGCAGAAGTGCCACCGAGAGTCTGAGGTCTGAATGAATGCACTCCCCAGTGAAGACTAGGTTTCCAGAAGGAGGTTTCGCAGTGCCGAGCAGGGGACCTTCTTAGGGTGCAGAGGCCTGGTCCCACTGGGGGCTCCCCACCTGCACGGGGCCTGGAGCTCAGCCTGACAGCCCTTCTCGGTCCAGCCCCAGGGAGCCCTTCTGGGGGCGGGGGGGCTGACACCACCCAGGGCTGAGGGTGCTCGAGGACCACTGTGGGCCGGTCCGGCAGTCCCCCGGCATTCTCACTCACCTGAGTCCTGGGCGGCCACTAGGCGTCCAGATAAGGACAAGGACAAGGAAGAGACGCAAGCGAGCACAAGGGCGGCCCACATCTTGTGGGTGAGGCGGGGCGAGGCTGGGGTGGTCCCCAAGGGCCCCCACCGGCTGCTTGCAGGCTGCGCACAGTGCCCGAGGCTTGGCTGAGGATCTGAGGGCAAGAGAGAAGGCGTCTGGTCAGCAATGCACAGCCTGGCCAGGGGCACGGGGTGCGGCTCTACACCCCTGTGCAGGGCTCTGGCGGGGTTGGCGTGCCGACTAGTCTAGTGCCTCAACCAGGCCCGGCGTCCAGGGAGAACGCCAAGTGTCTTGGCCACAGTAGCCCGGTGCGCTGACCGGTGTCTGCACTGGACAGGTCTGAAGCACTTCCTGACCTGACTCCACGCAGAGTCCCAGTCCCCGAGAGCGCCCACTTTCCCGCCCCACAGCTCAGAGTTTGACAGAGCAGTGGAGAGAGGCTGAGGCATTTTCTGACACCAAGAGCGGCCAAACCACCCCCTCTTTCTCCCGTGGTCTGTAGGACGCGGGGTGGGCCCTGTGCCCCCCAACCACGCCCTTCCCACGGGCGAGGCTCCTGAGCTGGCAGCCATTTGGCCACCATCACAACCCATCCACCTGGCCACCACTCCATCGTCTAGGATTCCAAGGCCTGCTCAGGTGCCAGGCAGCCCACTTATGACAAAAGGTGGAAGCCACACAGCTCCCTACTCCAGGGAGCCTGCCACCTTGTGGGAGACACGGAAAGAGGTCACTGCAGGCGATGTGGAGCAGGGAGGCACAGAGGTGATGGCAGCTGGCAGGACTGGAAGGGTGAGTCGGAGGCTGGTTCTCTGGGTGGCTGGGCGAGGGTGGGGGCACGGGGCCCCAAAGAGACACTTCACTGAGGTGGCGGTGCCAGGGGAGTTTCCTGGGGAAGTGACACCGGGGCCGTGCTCTAAAAGACAAGTGGGGTCACCTGCTGGGGGCCAGTGGGAGGAAGCCACAGATCAGCAGGGCCAGAGGCCACGGGTCAGTGTGGTGACTCCTGGGACCGGACAGGAACGACAGGCCACCCAGTCAGGGCGGGGGGTGGGTGTGAGCGCTAGTGAGGGGGCGGCAGGGGCAGGCCCCGGGAGGCCGTGGGACTGACAAGGGGCACCCCCGGGGGAGACAGGGAGCAGGCTCACAGAACCCAGGAGCAGAAGCCCCACTGCCTGTGAGGGAGACGGTGTGACGGCAGAAACTTCCAGAGATGCCGCCACGGCCAGGCCTCACCCGGAGCCGGCTTCCCGAGTACACGGGGCTGAGCCCATGCTCACCCTGGGTCCCCACCAAGGGCGGGCGGGCTGGGGCTCCTCCCTACAGAGCTGCAGCGGGGGACCGAGGGGCCAGGTGACCTCAAGTGTCCCGTCACTTCATGTCCTGCTGCGCCTGCCTGGCTGCACCCTGATCCTGTCCTCAGCCCTGCCCAACGGCCTGAGTCCCACCTGGGCACCTGGAAACTCGGCCCTCCCCGGGCCACGGCCCGGCCACACTCAGTCAGCTTTAGTCCCACGACGACCACTGGATGTGGGCACAGAACACGGGCCTGCTGGGAGTCTAAGGGCAGGTGACGGGAATGGGGCTCCCGGACGTCCCTCCAAGGTCAGTGCCACTTGAAGACACCCTAGGCCTTCGGCCCTCCCGCTGGGTCGTCACTGTGGAGGCCCTGAGTTCACAGGGCGTCCTGCAAGGGAGCCCCAAGGACACTGAATGGAAACGCCCTGGCCGGCCCCTCACCCCAGTACGGGCGCTGGATGCCGCCAGCTCTCTGGCCCTGCAGCCAGAGAAGTCACAAATGCATCCTAGCGCCCTGACATGGCCCTGATCCTCTTGCCCCGCCTCTACAGCTTCCCAAAAGACCCTGATAACCCACAAAGCTGACCCAGCCTCCAGGGCTCAAACCCTGTACCCGCCCCTGCACAGCCCAAAAGTTCCTTCGCAAGGCCGAGGTGGCCTTCCAAAGCTGGCCCCCACCGGCCTCTCCTGGGCACATGAAACACTTGTCAGTCCCAACCCGGAGCCTGGCTTAGCCATCAGCCCACAAAAGCAGCCCCCGTGAGGCCTAAAGGGGTGTTTACAGGGGGCCACACAGTGGCTTTCTGCCTCCTGGGATCAGCAGGGACTGCTGTAGGTGGCCCAGGGCCGGAAGACCCATCTGGCACAAACCCTCCTGGGAGGCTGGCACATTCCCTGAGGCCCCGACCCCTTCCCAAGAGTCACTAACTTGTATGTAGCTTCATCCTGCCCTTTCCTTCCAAAATGGTCTGGAAGGGCTCCGGCCCTCACAGGTGTAGAAAGTCACTTGGCCCTGCCAACCATAGATTTGCATCTGCCTTCTCCAGAGCAAAAGCATTGGTTGTTTTGAAAGGAGCGAGTGGGGTGGGGTGGGGAGAGAAGGAACAGACACTACTGCGGAGGCCAGAATCGAAACTGGAAGGTCTCAGGCACCGAGGACTCCCCCGAGGCACTGCAGCTGCGCTCTCAGTGAATGAATGTATTTAAAGGGCTCTCTCCAGCCAGTCCCCGGCTGCTGAAGGAGTGGCCCTGTGCTGGAGCCTGGAGCTGGGGGCCACTGGGCTGGGGTGATGCGCCAGGGGCTTCCCGATCGCACCCCAGGCCCAGGCCCTCTGGTGTCCCCCCACCACAAGTCTCTAGAGCAGAGATGGCAAACATTTTCTGTAAAGAGCTAGATGGCCAATAGTTTAGACTCTGTGGGCCACGCAGCCGTGGAAGATTTGTACGCAATGGGTGTGGCTCCGTCCCAATAAAACTTTATTTACAAACACAGACGGCAGGCAGGACTTGGCCCGCAGGCTGCAGTCCCCAATTGCTGCTTGAGAAGCAAACTGCAGGATTCCTGGATGAGGCAGAGGCTGACTGCAGTGCTGAATGGCCTTCCTCCTTCCCACCTCACCCCGGAGCGGACCACTTCAGCCCGGGGCCTGGGACAGCCTCTGGTTGGTGTTCTCCCTGGGCCCTTCTGGGGTGAGGGGCCTCCTCTGCCCCGGCGTCAGTGTGCTGCTGTGCACACGAGGGGCTCCCACAAGTATTACACTTTTGTGACGTAGGCCGAGGCTCTGGTGGCCGCCACAGACGGCCACTCGGTCCCACCTGTCCCCACTATAAACCATCCTCCTGGAAAACCCCAGAAGGCAGCACCTCTGACAGGAAGAGCCACAGGCCAGGCCCCTTCCGGCTGCGGGAAGGCTTGGCTTTCTGCGTTTTGCCATCTCTCCTTTCACCTCGATGCTCCCTGAGCTTGCGGAACCCCCTCAGGGTCCTCTCTGAGCTCACTGTCCTGTCACCAAGCAGGTGGCCCTGGCTCTCAGGGCCTCAGACACTCACCAGAAGCAGGTGCTCAGGGCGTGTTCCCGGGCTGGGCCATCTTCCTCCTCGGAGAGCTGTGGGCTTGGCACCGTGTGCTCGTCAGGTGAGGTCTGGCTTTGCAGGAGGCGAGGGCGGCTGTGGGGAGCACTCCTGGGCCGCGGCATGCTTTGTGGCACATGGGGGACACAGGCAGACGCTCCACTCTGCTGACAGTCACATCTAGGGTTGGAGAGAAGTACCGCTCCTAGAAAACCACAGGGAAACCAGCCAGTGAGGAGGGGGCACCAGACAAGCAGCATTCAGCAGGCACCAGGCTGGGAAACGACACCATGGCGTCAGCACTGTCAATGTCCCAGCTCCTGACGAAGCACTGTCTACAGCAGCTGTTTCTTCCACGGAAGCCACTGGACAGCTGTCCATGGATGGAAATCTACAAAGCTGTTCACAATGGCATTACTTCTACTAGTAAGAAACTGGAATGATTACATAAAATATGGTCCCATCCATATGTAAAATACTATCACAGCGATTAAAAAAAATACACGAATTTCAACCCTGGATGGTGTGGCTCAGTAGACTGGGGGCAGGCCTGTGAACTGGGCCCCCAGAGGGGGCGCTCGAGAGGCAACCACACAATGACGTTCCTCTCCCTCTACCCCACCCCTCTCTCTAAAAATAAATAAATAAAATCTTAAAAAAAATTTATACCAGAATGTTAATAACAGTTACCCCCGGCTAATAGATTTACAGGTGATTTTCATTTTCTACTTTGTACCTGTTTTTTTTTTTTTAACCAAGCGTGTCTCACTCTTGGAAAACACTTCTGAAAGGCTCCAATGAAAGAAATCAACGTCTTATTTTCTTCAAGTACCTTGAGGCAGAGGAGGCCGGATGGATAGAGTTTCACCCACAAATTTTATAGTTGAGAGAAATGTCATGATCCACACGACAGGAGATGCATTTTTCTAGGAGCCGACCGACCCCAGGAGCACGGTAGTAAAGCAAGGCTATGCTGGCACAAACGCTTCTCTCGTGCTGGGTAGTCAACGTGAGCTCCGGACACGGAGGAAGCAGGTCCCTTCCTCCAGTGGCAGGTATTAGTCGGTAAGTGACGCCCGAGGACCACCATGGCCCACTCCCTAACACAAATGCCCCTGTGTGCACACACATGCACGCACACACAGGCACACATATGGAGCATGGAGCCATACTCGTGTGCACACAGCTGCAGGCAGAGCCATGCACACTGCCACACGTGTGCCCATGCAAGTCACACCCATGCGTGTGTGCAATCACACACACAGTTACACACACAAAGCAAGTGCACACGCAGAGCATCTCTACAAGGCTGCTTTGGGAAACTCCATGTGCTTCTCCGTTGACTTCTGCTGGATGCCGCTCCCTTCTGCTTATTCCCTCCTGGCCAGGGGAGCCGGCGCTCACTCCCAAAGAACCAGGAATGGGGGGGGGGGGTCCTCGCTGTGCCGGGACCTCATCTCTCTGGTACGGTCCTGCCTCCACTTTCCAACGGCACATTCTAAATGTTGGCATTCACTTGTGGGGACCTGCGCTACCCTTGTGAGCTGACTCACAAGAGACAGACCATTCACAATATTTAAAATAGTAGTTTCCCCTGCCAAAGCTAGGGTGAACCTTAGAAGAGGGTCTGGCCAGTTATGATCACCTGGAGACGAGGTCTCAGATCAAGGTCTCAGACCATGAGAGACGAAAAAGCTGGAGACCGCCGGGCGGGAGGGGAGCAAGCGGGAAAGAATGAAGTCGGTGTTAAGAGAGACCAGGGCAGATGCAAAGACAGGAGATCAGGCTGGTGCTGGGAGTTCACCCTTTTCAGGGGTCAGCTCCCCACAAGTTTTGCAGAGAAGAGAGAGCACCCCCATGAGCCAGGAAACTCCCTATCAGAAAGGCGTGGTGTCCACTTCCTACTCTTCTCTGGCCCTTGACCTTGTGATGCCTCTCAACACCTCCCGTCTCCAACACCTCGTGTTCCCAACCTTGGCTTGATTTTAAAACTCTTTTATGAATCTATTTGTCACACGCTGGACGCTGCCTGCAAGTTACATGCAATCAGACTGCAAACTGCTTCACTCCTTCTTCTGGCTTCCACAGGCTCCTGAGATCTGACACAGGGAACCCAGGCTTGGCAGGGGCCACACATTCCATCACTTTGGTAACATTTATCAGCAGTGACGTGACCCTAGTCCCTATCCAAGCTGGGGCGACCATAGGTACCAAGAAGTAGGGACTGTGGAAGCAAATTCAGGGCAGAGCACAGACACCTATCCTGACGTATTGCCTGGTTGAACTTTGGTAGCAGGACCCAAGGAACATAGGCCGAGTACAGAGACATTTATTGTCCTGTGGTCCAAAGGACGTGCCTCTGTGGCAAACGGGAACCTGGAGCAGCAGATATTGTCTTAATTACATGGCTGCTTCCGGGTCTCTGGCAGTTTTGGTATCACGGTGAAATGCTGGTCAAGGGTCTAGTTTTTGTTGGTAATGTGGGTAAACTTGACATTACTTTGCCTGTTAGGCAAGCCTGGCATAGAAGTGGGAAAAGCCTGTATTGTAAATACCTTCCTCACCGATTTTATCGACATTTTAGAGATGCCTCCTTTGGGGAGAAAACAAAATGCTACAGGCAAAATTTTAAATGCCACATTTATGTTTCAAGGCCACCTTTGTGGATGCTGCCTCCTCAGTCAGCCTCAGGGAAGCGCACAGGCCAAGCAGCCATCCAGATTCACAGAAGGGGAGATGGGCAGGTAGATGTAAAAGGACAAGGCCCCTGGGGTAGAAAGGGCCTGTGGGAGGTCTGGGTCACCTAAAGGGCCCACTTTACTGTGAGGGCACTTCTTGGGGCCCAGCCTTGCCCCTGGAGGATCTTTCAGTTCCTGCCCAAACGGGCATGTCCCAACATCCCCAGTCCTCTGCTCCCAAACTGGAACAGCCTGGGTGTGACCCTGCCTCCCACCTCTGGGCCCCCACCCACGCTCCTTTGGCGCCTCAGCCCCCAACTGACTCCTCCTGCTTCTTCCTCTAGCCCATTCCTTGACAGTATGGCTGAAAAAGGGGCCACATACTGAACCTGAGAAGCTCAGGGGAGGCTGGCAAGGTAACCACATGGGATGGTCTGAAATGAAAAATTCCTCACTAAATATGTACTGATGTCCAAGGCCTACGGTTTCCTTGACAAATTACCTTACACGAGCCTGTCTATGGTCATTTTACATCTAAAATAATGTACGGCCAGAACGTCAGTCACCTCCTTTGGCAGACCCTTCAGGGCACGCCCACCACAGCAGAACCCAGAGACCCTCATGGTCCTCTTGTTCCCTGAATACTGCCTCTGTGTGCTGTAAATCACGGACTATCCCGTACCCGCCAATGTAAAAAAAGAATGTGTCTCTCCGTTTTACTTTTCATTCAACCCTAGAGATTCCCCCACTTTCCCTCCTCCTGGCGCCGTAAATCCATCATCAATAAATGTCATGGAACCCTCCTTTAAGCAGCAGAGCTGCCCTCCTCCAGAGCATTTTCTCAATTCCTTGAGATTTTGCTTCCCAGCAACTGTCATCGGTTTGGCTCAAATAAACTCCTAAAAACTCTTTACCGCTCTGGACGTTTCTTACTGGACGGGCACCTCCGTCCTTATCTTCTGGCATCGTGTGCCCCCACTCCCGTTTTCTCCAGTCCCCCTCCTCTGCCTCTAGTGCCCCCATTCATCCTCCTGCCCTCACCTCCTCTCAGCCCCGAGCCCCTCCGGAGCCGTGACTACAGCATGCCGGAGCGCAGCGCAGGCCCCTTACCCGGGCGCGGCAGGCCTGCAGAGGCCGGGAGGCCCTAGGACGGCGAAGGCGCCCCCGGTCCGGCGTGAGGACGTGGCGGGCAGCAGGGGAGACCAGCCCGGAGCCAAAGTGCTGGGGACAGCCGCCCCAGGCCCGCCCCGCCCCGGCCGCCAGGAAGTGACGTCACTGGAAGGCGTGTCAGGGGCGGGGCGGGCAGCCTCCCGCAGGCGCAAGGATCCGCTAGGCGGTGCCTGGCGCAGCCGGAAGCGAGGCGGAAGCGAGAGGCGTGCCTTCCAAGGCCCCGCCCATCAAGGGCGCGGCCCAGAGACCTCCCCCAGGCGGTCGGAATTGGCTATTCCCGACAGGACTTTGGCGGAAGCGGTCCTTCCGTGGTCTCCGCCGTCTGGATGTGGGCACTTTCTTGCACCGACCAGAGTGCCGGGCTTGGGGCAGCGTCAGCTTAGGTGTACCCTAGTGGTTCACAGGGGTCGAGCACGAGGGAGTGACCCTGCCATACTCCTGCCTTCCTCCCTCATACTTGATCCAACCCCTGGGGGTCTGCGTTGGGCGTGGACTGCTGGTAGTAATAGTAGGGACGGCTGCTTACAACTTTCTAAGCCTTGAGCTTGTTCAGTGATTTTTCCTACAGGTTCAGTGTTTTAATTACTGCAATAGTACTGTGAGCTGTACTATTAGCCTCCATTTTGCATATGCAGAAAATGAGACTTAAAAGACGTTTTATAATTGTCAGCCTAGGGATAACAATGGGGAATTCGAGTTTGGGGAATGGGGAATTTGCTTATTTCAAAGGTACGTTAACTTAGATGTACAAGAACAATGGGCAGGGTCTCCTTAAGCCAGTAAACCTTTTACTAAAGAAGTTATGTGCCTGGGGCATGACTATGGACAAGACCTGCCCAGCTAGAAGTTTATGATCACATCACCCTGTGAGGTTACATTCCGTAGAACCTCTTTTCCGTCCACACGTGGGAGTACACCAAGGGCTCTGTTTTCAGACAGTTTTATAACCTGTCTTGGGGTCTTCTGGCAGGAAACTAAGGCAAACAGAAAACGGGGTGCACAAAGACAGGATGCACTTACCATCTCTGAGCTCTGGGAACACTTGAAAAACAATTTAGAGCTATTTCAACCTTGTAGTTTTATTTATTTATTTAAGATTTTATTGAGTTATTTTTAGAGAGAGGGGAAGGGAAGGAGAAAGAAAAGGAGAGAAACATCAGTGTGTGGTTGTCTCTCATGCACCCCCCACTGGGGACCTGGCCTTCAACCCAGACGTATGCCCTCACTGGGAATCAAACCGGTGACCGTTTGGTTTGCAGGCTGGCACTCAGTCCACTGAGCCACTCCAGCCAGGGCCGACCTCATAGTTCTCAGTTGTGTAGACCTTAACCTGTATAGAGGAGTTTGCTGAGACCTAGGCTAGTCGGTAGGGCTTGTGAAGATACGATTCTTTTGCTCTGTGTTTGCTTTAATTTTCCCAACTAACTCATATCTAACGTGACAGCTGCCATGCCTGTGTTCACAGCGAGAACACACTTAAATATCCAGTTGTAGTTCTATGCTTGCCTTCTTCAAAAATTGATGCCTCTGCAACTCTGTGGTTTCATTTCCTTCTTGGCAAAATCGGGCCCTGGCTAATGTGGTTCAGTGGATGGAGCGCCAGCCTGTGAACCAAAGGGCTGCCAGTTCACCAGGCAACTAAGCCAGGGCTCGTGCCTGGGTTACAGACCAAGTTCCCAGTTGGGGCGTGCGAGAGACAATCAGTCTATGTTTCTCTTGCACACCGATGTTTCTCCCCCTCTCTCCTTCCTTTCCCCTCTTTCTAAAAATAAATAAATAATTTTTTTCCCAAAATCAGGGCTATTTTAGCTCCTAGGGCTGACATTACAAAAATAAGGCACAGCCTTCCTCCTCAAGGAGCTCAGAGTCTAGACCAAGGGTCTGCTGGCCATTGGCTGCTTCTGTAAATAAAGTTTTATTGGAATACAGTTATGCTGCCTCACTGCATAGGGTCTGGCTGCTTTTGCACTAGGAGGGCAGAGTGGAGTAGTTGCAGCACAGGCAGGGTGGCTCGCAATGCCTAAAATATTTACTGCCTGGTTCTTTTCAGAAAAGGTTTGCCAACCTCCGATCTAGGATGTTGCTAGAAAATGGGTTTCCGACAACAACGGACATATCTTGCCTAGATGGTCCAGGATGCAGGGAAACACATTCGTTCATAGGGGAATCTAGTACCTTTCGGTGGATTGGGGTCACCTGGAACTGAGTGTCTACTGAGCACAGCTGTGCGAACTGCATCGCTGTCTCTGCACAGTACAGTGATCCCTCACCTATCGTGGGAGTTACGTTCCAGAGACCCCCGCGATAGGTGAAAATCCACGAAGTAGCGGCGTTCTATTTATTTTATTATTTATATATATTTTAGGGCTTTATAAACTCTTTCCACACTCTTATAAACACTTCATATTCTCTTATACACTTTCTACACCCTTAAACCTACGTAATTTTAACAACATATAAAATTCTATGTGGGTACTCACCAGTGAAGTATACAGTCATCCCTGGCTATGTCTCGGTTCACTTTTTGTGGCTTCACTGTATCGCGGGTTTTTTAACTTGGGATACAGTGAAGCCACAATAAGTGAACCGCGATGTAGCGAGGGACAAGTGTATTATGAAGAGTCAAGCAGGGCGGGCCAGCTTCTTCTGTTGGCAATGGGTGAATTAAAGAAAGAAAAGGACCCACTTAAATCCTTAAGCTTTGGTCTAAGGTCACAGATCATCTTAGGTGCTTTCTCTGAGAAATAGCTAGTAACAAACTCAAAGCTTTGTCCTCTTGTAAGTGAACAAGACAGCAGTTCGGCTGCCTGCTGCAAGGAAAGCCGGACTCGTGAGACAGGTGCTGGTGTAAAAAGCAAAGAGGCTTTATTCAGGTGCCACGTGGCCTGGGAGAATGGTAGACTTCCATCTGAAAGAGCATCTCCCCTTCTTGCTGAAGCCTGCAGTTCTTACAGGGATAGGGAGCAGAGGGCTTTTTTTTTTTTTTAAATTCATTATCTTGCTAGCTTTTGTCACATTTGGGGCCCTATCCATTTGTTTTTCTAGCTTTTGGACTGCTGAGTGTAAGCACCCCCTACCCAGAGCCATCTTGGCCAATGGGGGGGGGACTCCCTGGCAGTCCGGCTGTCTACAGTAACACTCTTAGTTGTTAAAATGTAATATTATTTGAATTTAAGGCCATGCAAGAGTACACATATGAAAGTTAGGGAGTAACACTACCTGGCTTCAAATCCTGGCTCCTTCATGTTTTAGCTGAATGCCAGACAGCAAAAGGCTTAGCCTAGACACTGCGTGCCTCAGTTTCCCCGCACACTCGATTCCCATCGCTCACGGCAGCTGTGATGGGTGAACTCTCTGCATGCGCTGGCTCCGCGAATGCTGAACCGTTGCTCCTGGGGGAGAACAAAGAGAACCTTCCCTCCACGCGCTGCTCTGCAGGGTCGTTATTCATTGAAGTTTCATTTTACGCTCTGAACGCAAAACTGAGGGCGTTAAAATGATGAGAATGGGAATAAAAAAGTGTAATTGGTGAGGATAGAAATATAATTCTGTGGGCATTGTTGGATTAGTCCTTCTCCCTTGTCCTGTATTAATTTGCTTTGCAGACATACAATGAGATTCGTCCGGGACAAGTCCAGCCATTGTTACTACAAGAAGAACGGGTTGCACGGCATCGGTGTAGCCTGGCAGCCAAGGAGAGCGGACTGGAACGCGCCTGTGTGAACGACGAGGACTCCACTGTAGTGGTCAGTGGGGGGTGGTAGACGCCGTTGAGTGAGCACGTGAACTGTGTGGCCGTCACATTCACACTGACTGAGCGAGTAGAGCCATGAGTCTGCATCAGATTTTGCGGTAAGCATGAACTTTCCTTTGTGGAAACTATTCAGTTGATTCAGAAGGTCACAACTATGGGCAACTGGTGACTGGCGGATTTGTCATGACAATGCACCTGCTCACACATTACATCTCATGCAGTGAATGTCTCTGTTCTCGTATTACGTGGCTGGATACCTCCTGGACAGACCCTGGATCCTATGGATAGCTGGAAAAGTCCTAAAGATTGTGCAACCGAGCTGCTATGGATTAATACCAAGTTTTTCTTTTATTTCATTTTTTTAAAAGGCATGTTTTAAATTTCCCACATTTTTAGTTAATTTAGTGGAATGATTAAAGATATTTTATGTGGTTTAAAAAGCTTTTTATTGAGGATTAATATACATACAGGAAAGCATATATATAAATTTACAGCTTGATGAATTTTTATGAACTGAACCCCTGTGTCATTATCACTCCAATGAGAAACAGAGAGAACCAGCCCCCTGGAGCCCCCCTAGCCACCCCCTTCACCCCCTAAACGAAATCTGTGAAGATTCAGAGCAATTTAAACTCATTCATGGTGAGGTTGCAGGACATTACAGCTACCTCGGCAAGGAGTGTCACTCGTATGAAGTTGCAGAGTTACTGTTACTGCCCAACCCCGCAGCCCCGCCCCCAGGCGCTCACCCAGCGGAGACGCAACCGTGTGTCGGCTCGAGGTCCGGCTGAACGTGTCCACTGCAGCTGTTCGCTTAGTCACCAAAAACTGGAGACACCCCGGCGACAACTCATGGCGCACGGATACACGAACCACGGTGCATCTGCGCGAAGGACCACTGCTCAGCCACGACTAAGCACGATTACCGGCACTTTCACCAACACTGAAGGGTCTCGAAGGCTCTGTACTAAAAGACAGGAAGCAGACACGAGAGACGACGTACATGTGATTTTATTTCCGTGACATTCGCGAAAACACAAACGTGTAGACAGAAATAAGTGCTCACCAGGGGACGGAGGCGAGGAAACAAGACGGAGGGGCTTAGGCTTGCCAGGTAAAATGCAGGTGGATCGATAGCCTGGTCAGGTGTCCTGGGGGGAAGCATTGATGTGTTTATCAAACTTGCAGGTACACTCGAGTTTGAACCAGTGTGTGCTGGCTTCATTCAGCCCTTGGGTCAGCGCCCCACGGCCCCTGTCCGGGGGGCCGTTTAGGGCGGCAGAGCAGGAAAAGGTCTGATGGCACATGTGGGGCCCCAGGCAGCAAACACAGACACCCCGGGCTCACAGCTCCGCTGTGAAGTTCTGAGCAAATCTCAGGGGGCCCCCTCGCCAGTGGCTTCCATGGACAAGACATCGCGCTGCTGCGCTCAGTTTGTGGTTGTATTCCAGGAACCCAAAGCATGGGTCAGGGGCCACAAGACGGAAAACTGAGGGCGGAGGGACTTGGAGGCTGAGCAGGGACTTTCAGGAGAAGAAAGGGGAGCGGAGAGGAAGGCACTGAAGAGCGGGCAGAGCTCTGGCCCTGCCCTCTGGGAGTTCTGCCTCGCCCACTGGCCCACTGGCCCTGGGGCCCTGTTTGCAGGGTGTACTGGGGATGGTGCGCTGCGGTGGGGGGCGGGGCGGTGTCTGGCCTTGGGAACCGACCTCCCGCCTGTGCAAGTCTGGGCGCCGGCAAGTCGCTTTTACGTTAATGCAAGAACGGTATAGGGCGTAACGTCTGGCCTCGCGACTTCTGTGGCTGTGTCCTTTCCTCAAAGACTTAGCAGACTTCTGACCTGTTCACTTCCACCCACGATCCTTTTGCACACAGTTCTCAGCCTTGATTTTATTTCTTCGCCTCCTCGGAGCCTCTCCTCCCCGGAGCCTCTCCTCCCGCGCGGTCTGCTCTGTTACCAAGCTGGGTGTTGACGGGCCTCTGCCACTCACCACCTTTTGCAATTTTGCCTTTCGAAGCAATCACACTTTCTTAATCCGCACTGCACCGCCCCACATTTCTGGACGCGCACCGTTCGCTTTCGATTTTGCTTGGAGATGGGCCCGTTTTGCCAATCGCTGACAACAGATGAACTGGCTGCTTTGCCGTGAGTTCCTTGTGTGTCTGATGTCGGTTTCCACACTGCTTACAGCCTGACCGCGGAGCCCACGCCACCTGGCTTGGTTTTTTCTTCCCTTTTTTTATTTGACTTCTGATACCAGTTCTGATATTAGGACAACACTATCTGCTGTACAGTTGGACCTTACTGTCCCGAAGTTCAGAAAATGTATTCACATGCTGTCAGGGTCCACACTGTAGCTCACCTTTAGGAAACTCCCCTGTTCTGCTGAGGTAACAAAACTACCCACAATTATTGGAAGAGTAGCAAAATACTCCTCCCGGCTGCACAACTGGGTAAGGCCACTTTTCCTTGTGGACTTTAACCAAACAAACATGTTGTAATAAATCGAATGCAGAAACAGATACAAGGAGATTTAAAGGTTTGTAAATATGGCCCTGGCTGGTGTGGCTCAGTGGATTGAGTACAGGCCTGCGAACCAAAGGGTTGCTGGTTTGATTCACAATCAGCGCACATGCCTGTGTTGTGGACTGGGTCCCCAGGAGGGGCTGTGGGAGAGGCACCCAGACATTGATGTTTCCGTCCCTCCTTCTCCCTCCCCCCTCTCTCTAAACAACAACAACAGAAAATTTGTAAATATATATAAAATGCCACTCATTAATTTTTGCTTTGCTCAATACAGATATTTTTCATGGCATGCTATTTGCATTAGCATGCCATGGGTTTATCACTTTTTAAAAAATTTTTAAAAAGATGTTTATTGATTTTAGAGAGAGAGGAAGGAAGAGAGAGACAGAGAAACGTTTTGTTGCCTCCCACACATGCCCTGACTGGGAATCTGAGGCTCGAACCTGCAACGTTTGGGTGCCAAGGATGATGCTCCAATCCACTGAGCTGCCTGGCCAGGGCTGCTGTTGTAATTGTTTTCTAAAGCAGGTACATTCTCAGCCCGCTGGCTGTTGCATTGGCTGTTCCTCTGTCTGGAAGGGTCTCCCCAGATGTCCTCCTGACCCCACCTCCCTCCCTGCCTGTCTTTGCTTCTTAGTTGGCCCCTCGGCGAGATCGTGCCTGACTACCCTGTCTTCTCCTGAACCCCCAGGCCTGCTCTGCCTTTTCTTTTTTCTGTAGTTCTTCCAACACATCACACAATTTATTTATTTATTACATTCATGACTTATTACCTGTCTCCCCCTCCCCACCCCAAAATATACTGATTGTAGGGGTCTTTGTTTGGTGTCCAAAGCTTCTAGAGCAGTGCCTGGGACATAGTAGGCGCTCAGTAATTATTTGTGAGCTAAATAAATGAATATGAATAAACACCAGGTTGATGCAAAAGAAGAAACATTCATCTGAGTTGGCTGCGGAGGAGGACAATTCCCAAAACTGCATTGGCAGCCCCGCCAGTTGAGGAATTAAGGAGGGAGTTACTGCCCCTGACCCTGCACAGGTGACGGGACAGAGGTCTGTGTAGGATGCAGGGGGCAACCCCCGGGACAAACCCCAGGTCCCCAGTTCTGAGGCTGACAAGGACGGTGGCCCGTGGCCCCAGGGCACAAGCTCAGCCTCTCTGACCCTCAGTTTCCTTATCACAAAATAAAGGTGATACCAGTCTTTCTGTGGGGGGTGACATGGAAGCTAGTGGTTGGCACCCATCTGCAGAGAAGCCCTAGGCAGACCAGGGAGACTGGGAGCGGACCTGCGCCGAGGCGTCTGTACCCCTCCTCCAGTTGTGTGCCAGGAAGCCCAGCCCTCCCGCTGGTAACTCACTGGGGCCCTCTGCACCCTTGTAGTAATATATTTTAAAATTATTTTTAAAGGTTTTATTTCTTTATAGAGAGGGGAAAAGGAGGGAGAAGGGAGAGAAACATCAATGTTGTGGTTGCCACTCATGCGCTCTTACTGAGGACCTGGTCTTCAACCCACGCATACGCCCTGACTGGGAATCGAACCCGCGACTTTTTGGTTCAAAGGCCGGCATTCAGTCCACTGAGCAACACCAGCCAGGGCCCTTGTAGTAGTGTTTTGTATTTATTACCAGGTTATCGGCATTCCCAACACAGCCATGTTAGGAACTATTATCCCCATTGGCACAGATTAGAAAACAGGTCCCCAGGGGGTCAACTTCCCCTCCGTCCTGCCGAGTGCTCGAATCCAGGAGCCCACGTTCTTCCCTTTTATTTCATCTTGGCAGCAGCCTCAGGTGTGCGCAGTCGCGGCTCCCGCGAGGTTCCTCTTCGGAGATCCCGCCCCATTCGACAGCTGTTTCTTCCCGGACGCGCTGGCCGGGACGAGCCTGGCGGGTTGGACGCCGCTGCCCCCTCGCGGCCGCACGGCCCACTGCAGGCCCGAGCCCCGAGCGGCAGGGGCGTGGAGCGGCCGGGGGTGGAGCAGTCGCGGCCCCTCGGCCCTCCCCAGCCTCAGCCTTTTCCCCTCCCCCTACAAAAAGACGCAGGACCTTGTTGGGAATAAGAATAACGGGCCCTGCGGCTCCACGTCTTGGCCGCAGAGGGACTTCAGTCCAGACATCCAACCCGCCCCGGGCCTCAGTTTCCCCCTCCGTAGAAGGGGCATTAGGAGGACTCAGTGCCACTCCTGGAAAGCCCAGAACACGGACTTGGGGAGCCCGCCCCGCAGCCTCGGCACCTTCCCTGTGCCCAGAACACAAAGTCCGGGTGCAAAGTCTGCCGCAGAGTTCGTTGACTACGGGGCGGGGGCTGTCGTCAGAGGCGCCGCGGGCTCGGCCCGCTGCCCGCCCGGATCTTCACCCCAGCCCCGGGCTCCCAGCCTCGCGGCCGCTCCAGACGCCACTGCTGGCCAGCGGCAGAGGCGCCGGGGAGCCCGGCGCGGAACTGGGGTGGAGGTCGCGCCGGCCCTGGGCTGGGCCCCCTCTTGTCACGGAGTTCCAACGTGAAGTCCAACGAGGCCCAAAAGTCCCCTGTCGCACTGCCTTCCCGGGTTAGGAAGGTGCACTTGTGGGCAGGCTTATAACTTTTTTTCTCTCTGTTTTTTTTTTTTTTTAAACAGTGACCACCCATAATTTTATCACAGAGCTTCAAAATTTGTTAAGGTTTTGCCGCATTTGCCAAAAATATAAATATTGAAAGTACCTCGTAGATAGTTATGACGGTTCTCCATTAAATAGTTTAGAAGAGATTTTCTAAGAGCACTCTCCTACATAAACAGAATAGTTTTATCACATCTTAAAAAACATGCGCAACCCTTCATATCAGCTGAGTAATTTTTAAAACATTTTAAAGAGTAATTTTTAAAACATTTTTTTAAAAGATCAGCCAAGATATCTCTTGCGTCTCTTTTTACCTAGAAAAAACCCTCAACTTCTTCTTCTTTTTTTTTCTTAAACGGCATTGACATTTTGAAGAGTGAGTTTTAACTGTTAAGTGGCAAGTGCAGAAGGGGGCCTGCCTTGCACTCTGTTCCCCCGCACTCCTGGGGTGGGCTTTGTGCAGAGGGGAGACCACCTCCGCCAGCCCAGAGTGACCCACTCACCCCTGTTTGCCGGGGACTTCCCCAGTTTTGGCCCAGACGGCCCAGGTCCTGGGAAACCCTCAGTGCTAGGCAGGCCGGGATAGTTGGTTGCCCCAGGAAGCCCACTGCCCACCTGGAGAGGATAAAAAGTAGGGGGGAGGGAGGGAGGGAGAGGCCCTGAGGGGCATCCCCTTCATCTCAAGACTGACAGGAGGGGTGTCACGGAACCAAGGGGACATTTGTGTCCCAGAGCTGTGATCTGGGTGGGGGCACAACATGTGTGTCTTGTGCTTGCTCCCAGCTCATGAACTAAAGGTCAAGGCTGTCGCTGCAGCTGCCTGGCCAGCCATGGGGCTGTGCTTCCTGGGTCACCGGGCAAAGGCGTGTGTGTTCCAAGGGTCAGATGCCATCTGAGAAATATCCAAGGTGCCCCCGAAGAGCCTGTGGGAGAAAGAATCAACATCTGGAATCCCCCAAACTACAGGGACCCAGGCTGAGTCCTGGGGGCCCAGTCCTACCCCCACACTTTCCTGTCCCCTGTGTCCCTCCCTGGTCCCCAGCTCCAGCCATCAGGAAGAAAGCAGAGGCCAGCTGCTACCCCCAGCCTCCACCCTACCGGGGCTTCCCTCCCTGCAGCCCAGCAGAGTTGGGACTTTAGTTTGGGACACCAAACAGAGGCTGGGACTGCAGCCCCCTGTCATGCTTGGGCCTCATGGTAAAACCAGGTACCAGGGACACTACCACTCACCAGCCACCGGCTGCTCCCTGGGCCCTGGGGACAAGTCTCCATCCCCACCTCGCGTCCTGCCCTGTCTGGCAGCAGCCCACACTTGGCCCTGCCCCTCACTCACTTTCTTTGCTGGCTTCTGGGACTGCCCCCCTCCCGGGCCTCCTCAGCCCTGCTCTTGAGGGACTTGGCATGTAGCCCTTGAACCTCTTTCTTCTCTTTCTTCGTAGCTGCCCCTCCAGGACCATGGCCTTCAAAACTGAAGACTCCTGCATTTCTAAACCCCAGGCCCTGCCCACTGTGGTCCCTCACTGGGAAGTCTGAGAGGGCCTTGGCTAGACAAGGTCAAGGCAGACTCTGTGCCCCACCCCTGTGCCTCTCCCCTTTCATTCGCTGGCACTCGGACCCCCGGGATGGTGGCCCCAGCCTCCCAAGTGCCAGGGTCCAGGTGCTTCGGCATCAGTCGGGACCCCTCCCTCAGCCGTGACAGTCCTCCGCACATCTCTACCCTCAGAGGGATCCAGAACCCAGCCACTTCTCTCCAGCTCTGCTGTTGCCATCCTGGTCACCACCACCTTGAACTTGGACCATGGTCATGGTCCCTCTGCTGGCCTCCAGGTTCCCCTCCTGCCCCTTCAGTCTATTTTCTGCACAGTAGCAGAGAGATTCTATAAAATGAAAGTTCAAGCCCAGGCTCCCTCGGCCCCGGATCCTCCCACGGTCCCCCCATTTCACTCGGAGGAGACAGCTTCCACGGCCCTGCGCGGCCAGCCCGTTCCTCTCTGACCTTGTCTCTCTCTGCTCTGACCTCTCCAGCCTCTCACTGTGCCCCAGGGCCTTTGCACTGGCCTTTTCTGCTGGCTGCAAGACTCTCTCCCTGCCTCTCTCCAGGTCCCTGCACTAAAGTTGCCTTCCAGGTGAGGCCTTCTCACCCCTTGACCCTCTCACTCTGCCTTATTTTTCCTAGGACAGGTACCACTCGCTGACCCCCAAGCTCAGGGGTGGGTCAACGTTTCTGCAAAGGGCCGGATGGTAAATATTTCAGACTTGCCCATTGCAACCGCCCATCTTTGCTGTCAGCGTGGGAGAACAGTAGGAGACGGCGCCCTGACAAGGCCTCCTGGCCTCCGCCTCCTTCCCTGCGAAGTGGGTCTGTGAGGACTGAGGATTGCCAGTGTCCTGGGGCTGTGGTAACAAACTGCCGCAAACTGGGGGGCTTCAAACAGCAGAAGGTTGCTCCCCCGTGGTTCTGGAGGCCAGGGGCCCGAGGTCAGGCTGGCTGTGGGGCTGGGCTCCCTCTGAAGACCCTCAGGAGGGGTCCTCCCTGCCTCCTCCAGCTCCCAGGGGAGCCGGCCGGTCCTGGACTTGTGTGTTCAGTTTCAGGTCTCTCTGCCTTTCTGTGTTAAGGACCCTTGTCATCAGATGTAGGGTCCACTGGGATAAGCCAGGATGATCATTCATCTTAAGATCCTTAACTTAGTGATATTTGCAAAGACCTTTGTCCACACAGGTTAACATCCACAGGTTCCTGGGGTGGGCACTCAGCGTATCTGTTTGGGGGCTACTATTCAACCCACTACAGGCGTCTTGAAAGCATTTACAAAGGGAATCAGCCCTGGGCGTCAAACCCCTCACCTGCGTTGAAAACATAACTGCGCGGTGGGTCAGCCCCTCATGTGGCTTTCCGGGGCGTCCTCTCCTGGGGTGTGAGTTATGTGACAAGCCCTGTGATCAGCAGGGCTGGAGCTTGGGGCTGGTGACCACGACGGGGCGGGGAAGAGCACGTGGGGTGCCCACCCGAGAGGCTGCCTGGCGCAGCTGCCCTCAGCTGGCTGCGGGCCTGTGTTAACTACGGCTCTCAGGGGTGCGGCCCTGCAAGTGCCGGCAGCGCTCTCTCCAATCTGCTCTTGCACGAAGGACAGGGCGAGCAGATAGCACCCCTATTTTACAAACGAGGAAACCGAAGCTCAGAGAGGAAGTTTGGCCTGTGTCCCTCCACCCCAGCTATCTCCATAGAAACCATGGCACTGCCCACCAGCGCGCACTGGTGGCCGCCTGCCCTCTCCCGCTGCTGGCACGGGGTGCTAGGAGGTGGTGCTGTTGCATGGCACAGGCCCGTGGGGACTCCGGGACGGCTGGTCACTGGAAGTTCTCCCTGCCAGCCTCTGCCAAGCTACCCTCGAGGCTGCTCGTGGCTCAGAGAGCTGGGAATGCTGAGAGCCAAAGACACACCTTTGCCCACAGGGCCAGGCCTGGAGGGAGGGCTCTGGTGCCCAGAATAACTCTCCAGAGTCAGCATGTTCCTGCCTGGGAGGGAAACCAAAAATGCACTTTCCCCAAGTGATTGGGGCTGAATGGCCTCCTCTGGCAGGCCCTAAGTGGACCCCCCCGGAAAAGATTCGATCTGAAGGCTGCTAGGCCCCCACTCCCATCGCTTCGCTGGGGTGGCACTTGCACCTGAGGAATGAATGGAGAGCGAACATCTCCAAATGGAGGAGGAAGAGGAGTTCGGAGGCATGAGGAGCTGTGACAGGCAGCCTTCGGGGACGTGGGAGCTTAGCCCTGCTCTGACTGCTTCTTGCACCAGTGAGGAGTCTAAAGATGACTGGCCTGTGATGTCAGAGTTTTGCAGAATAAAACTGTGGTTAGTTCTCGTTTGTTCTGTAAAGGACTTTTCTGTAAGTTCTGCGTGGCCCTGGCCGGTGTGGCTCAGTTGGTGGGAGGTGGGAGTGTTGTCCCGCAAACCAAAGGGTGGTGGGTTCACTTCCAGGTCAGGGCACATGCCTGGATTGCAGGTTTGGTCCCCCAGTGGGGGCACTTATGAGAGGCACCGGTCGATCCATGTTTCTCTCCCTCTTTCTCTCTTCCCCTCTTTTTTAAAATTAATGAGCATGTTCTTGGGTGAGAATGGGAAAAAAAAGTTATCAACAGAGTCAGGCAACCTGGGATCTCACTCTGATGCCTGGGGACCTGGGGCGGAGTGACGTCATCTACGGTGGACCCTCCACAGACGACATCACAGGAGTTTGCACAGGAAACCCCAGAGCGCCCCGGGAGCTGTGGCAGCCTCCCCCCTCCCCAGGGCTTAACAGGCCTCTTCTCTGAGTATTGGATTCTCCCATTCTGAGAGTTCGAGCTTGCCATCTCCCCCTTTGGGAATAAAGAATCCCGGCATCTGTTTTTATATTCTTGGCTCATTCTAATCATCTGCAAAACTGGGTGGAGTGTAAGGCCCTCAGCTTCTCAGATTTAGAACCTTGACTTGCTTGACCTGCGGCCCCGAATGGAGCCCTATGGTGAGCCAGCCTGGACCCTTCCCCTCACCCCATGTGCAGTGCCCTTAGTAAGTCCCATGTGCTCTTCCAAAAGCATCCTGCACCCAGCCCCTCCTGGCCATTCTGGAGCTCCAGCCCCTGCCACTGCAAGCGGCCATCTCTCCTGGCTGCTGCCATGGGACCCACCTGCTGACCAGTTGCCTGCTTCCTCCACTCTTCCCTCCTGGCGAATTTGTCCTTGCTCCGCAGCCAGAGCGTTCCTTTTTATAAATGGGAATCAGATCCTTTCACTTCATTCAGTTATTCACTCAACAAACACTTATAGAGTCCCTATAAGTGTTCTGTGCCAGGCCCTGGTCTAGGCTCAGGGGATACACAGGGAACACAACAAGTCTGTTCTCCTGGAGCTTCCAGTCTAGTGGAGGGAAGGATGATAAGAAAACAGCTTGTCAGATGTCAGTGCAAGGGAAAAGAGGAAAGCAGAGAAATGGAATAGGAAGTGCCGGCAAGGGGGTGGTGGGGTTGGGGGATGTCTGACTTGCAATTTTCAAAGGGGGTCACGGACAGCCTGGCTGAAGAATGTGGGGGCTGGAGACGTGAAGAGAACCAGGCGGATAACTGGGATAATGCCAGCATGTGGAAAGGCCCCCAGGCAGGAGTTTTGGAGGGTCAGCCTGGAAGCCACCATGCCCAGAGCAGGGCGGGGGAGAGGAAGGCAGGTGCATAAGGAGGTTGGAGAGATAAAGGGACAGGTGTGACCAGATCAGGCCCAGTAGGTGCCAGGGGCCTCTGTCTTCTATTCTGATATGGGAGCCATGGAAGGTTCTTGAGCAGAGGAGGGACGTACTCGGACTTGCTCACTCCGGCTGCTCTGAGATAGGCTGCAGGGGTCCAGGTGGGAAGCAGCAGACCCAGGGGTGACAGCAGAGGATGAGAAGAGGTGCTGGGAGTCTGCCTCTGATTTGGAAGTAGAGCCAACGGACAGTGCTCCCAGGGCTGGGCATAGGGTGAGAGAGAGATCAGCGAGGGTTTTGCTACTCGAAGGCCTGCAGTGGCTGCCCGCTGCTCTGGGGGTCAGTTGTCATTCCCTATCCAGGTCTGGTCCTCGTGGGCCTGCTGGCTGCTCCTGCCGCTCCCTTGTCAAAGGTCCCTCCCTCCCTCCCCAGGTCAGGATTCCCCAGGCAGCACAGCCACGCACTCTTCATTTTTCTCAAGGCATTCCTCGGTCTGTGAATGGTGTCTGGGGCTTGACATTTGTCTGTCTTCTTGCTTTTGCAGGTCTCCCTCCCCAGCACAGATACCCCGCAGGATAGGGATGTCCTGTCTCGCTCTGTAAGTTGTCACAAACACGCGAAGAGTGTTGGTGTTGGCATTTGTGCACATCCAGGTATTGCCGATAGTGCACGTTTGCACCTCCAAGGCAGGCCCTGCAGGCCCTGCTCCAGCAGGAAGGAAAGTGTTCCCGGGGGGGAAGGTTATAGTTAGACCTGCCCAAGGGTGCCCCTGGTTCTAGGACCCCTGGTTCAGAGTCAGTGCTGTGCCCCCTGCCAGACTCCCCTGTACTTTGTGGGTCCAGGCAGACCGAGCTCGATGCTCAGGTGGGCACAGGAAGGGGTCAGGTGGGGGAGGTCGGTGCCTGCCTGCTGAATGAGTCAAAGGCTCTGCCGTCTTCGGGGTTTTCTTGTTTAGCCACCTGGAGGCGTCTTGGGAAGACCTGAGTGTCCGCCCTAGTCTCTGTACCATAATGTACAGGGCGTTCATTTAGTTTAAAAACAAAACCCCAAGCCCACTCCAATCCCACCCGGTGCAGCTTCTGCGTCTCCCCATCGTCCGCTTCTGTCCTTACCCAGGATCGACACGCAGTCGCCATCCCAAGCCCTCCCGGGCGCCCTCGCCGGTGCGAACAGGTGTTTCGGGGCTGCCAGACCCGCCCCCGTTGAGGTGGCTGCGGTCGCGGGAAAGAGCACAGACTTGGCTCAGGGTCCCTGGCTTCCAGCTACCAAACTGCCTCCCTGCGTGCCCGCGGGCAACACCCCTCCCTACGTCCCCGTGCCTCAGTTTACCCACAGGTAAAGGCCAGCTCCGTGCGGTCCTGCAGGTGACACACCTGCTTCCGGGATTTGACTGGCCCCTGGGACCCGCGGGGGAGAAGCCCGAAGCCGGACCCCGCGCCCCGAGGAGCAGTCGTCCCCAGGGGAGGCAGGGGGCTCGGGAAAGGCCGGGGCGACCACGCGCTGCGGCAGCCTCGCCGCGGGCCTGCTCCGGGGGGCGCCCGCGGGAGGGCGCGGCCGGCGCGGGGGGCGCGGGCGGGCGGCGGAGGCGGCGGCGGGGGGCGGAGACGCGGCGCGGCTTCCGCTCCCGCGCCTCCTCCCTCCTCCCTCGTCGTCCTGGTCCGCGGCGCCCGAGGGGGAGGCGGCAGGCGCCGGGAGCCGCGCGAGGAGCCGCCGCGCCGCGCCATGGAGCCCGAGTGAGCGCGGCGCGGGCCCGCCGGCCCCGGACAACATGGAGGCGGCGCCGCCCCGGCCACCGCCGCCGCCGCCGCCGCTGCTACTGCTCGCGCTGTGTTGCAGCCTGGCCCCCGCCGCGGGTAGGTGGGCGCGGGCCGCAGGGACAATGGCCCGGGCGCCCAGGCAGCTCCGGCGGCCCGCGGCCAAGTGCGCAGCGCGCGGTAGCGACTTTGCAAGTTAGGGGCGAGTTGGGGCGCGCGCCGCGGGTCCCCGCCGCCCCCCGCTGTCCCCGCCGCCTGGGTGCCGCGCGCGGGCCTTTGTCTCAACCTTCCGGGCCCCTCTCGGGGACGCAGGGCCGGGTCCGGAGCGTCCCGGGGCGGCGAGGAGGGCGCGCGGGCGGCGCCGTCCCCGCCAGGTGCGGCGCGGGCGGGTCCTCACCTGCCCGAGCCCCGGGGCGCGCTCGGAAGTGCGCACGCGTGAAGCCGGCGGGCGAGGCCATGCTGGGACGGTTGGGACCCCGGCCCAGCTGGCTGGCAACGAGCGAGGACTTTCGGCCCCGAGACAGGCCTGGCCGCCCTGCGTCGGGAACTATTTGGCCAGCCTGTTTCCGATGGCCGTGCGGCGGGCCTGCGAGCTCCAAGAACTGATTTAAGTTGCAGAGAAAGTTCTGAGACCCGGCGCCAGGCGGCCTGGCCTGTTGCGCTGGCCTTTCATCTACGTTGCTGTCGGTTTCCAAACGGACTGACACCTGCCAGGTGCCCGGACGACCCGTCTGGCCACTGAGGCCCCGAACAGTGGCCCCGGGCCGGAGTCCATCCCCAGGGCGGTCAGCGTGGGGCCGCCGAGGGGGGACGTGGCCCCAGAGATCGGCGTGGTGGGGCAGTGAGCTTGTTCCTCAGTTATTGCCTCAGTTATGCATGCCCTTGGGGAGATGAGGGCCAGGGATTTTTCCGTGCGACTTTTGGTGTGTCCCAAGGGGTGGAGTTGAGGTCAGGAGGGCTCAGGAAACCTAAGCGCCTGTGAAATGCTACACATGTTCTTTTAATTTGGAGATTGCCATGTGGTTTTTGAAGCAAGTCTTTCGCTACCTAAATCATTATCCTCCGACGTGACTGTTGTTTTTCTGGAGTGTGGCTGGGCAAGTGGACATGGCCAGCGAATCCAGTGTTCTGGGGACTGCAGTTGTGCTGGCTGTGGTTTTTTTTTGGGGGGGACCTCGGGTCCCTTTGTCTAGGCCTCTTTAAGGCAAACAGCTGTCTCCCTGAATAGTTCCCGTGTGGACACGGCAGGGAGGTGTCCTGGCCTGGCTCTGTGGCCACACTCCCAGTGTTTCGGCTCCTACACTGAGGTTTAGGGGGGGGGCAGAGAATGGATGATTTCCTCGAGTCCCCCTGTCCCCCCGTCCAAACTTAGAGACTGTTGGCGATTTCACCCCCAATTTGTCTGTCTCGGGAGCTTGTTTACATTTCTCTGCCACCACCGACACTAGCAAAACAAGGTGACAAGGAAGCACTTGAAACAATGACAGTGTCTGGTAGTTCAGGCCGGCACCGGGCCTTTTCTTTGCGGAAATGCCTGGATCACAGGGGCGAGAGGCCCTTTTTTTGGGGGGGGTGTTTGTTTTAAAAGTGGGGTTTCTCAGCGGGCTCTTGTTTGTTGCTTTGCACTCGGTTGCAGTTTTGGATTTCCTGTGCCTTTTGGGGGACGTTGCCGGAGGCCAGTGCCTGCCGGTATGTGGTTCGAGCCCCGAAGGAGAAGAATCACATCTGCGTGCGGAGCTCAGTTGCGCGTGAGGCAAAAATGGAGTTATTTTCACATTAGGACGCGTGCGAGCGAGAGGTGTTCAGAGCACCGGCCGGAGCGGTGACCCGGGCCTAACATGGAAGCACGAAGCGGCATCTCCCGGCAGGTCCACAGGGGCTGTCGCGGGTGGGGTCTGTCCCTGAGTTCTGGGTTCGGCTTATGCCTCCGTCTGGAGTGGAGCCAGCAAGTTGGTAGCTAATTACTTTTCCTGATGGCAGCCTGTTGCAATTTGAAGCCGTGAGCCCACGGCAGTGCTTTTGTTCTCGTGGTGTCGGTGCTGGGAATGGCTGAGGCTGCTCCCCGCTGGCCCTGCAGCACTGGCTCCACACCCAGCCTGTCCAGGACCTCCGCGAGGCTACCGCGGGTGCCCAGGGCCTGGCTCCCTGGGAGGGCCCAGCCGGCGGTGTTAGCTGCACGTGTGGAGTCCCCAGAGAGAGCCCCCCTGTAAGGACCCTCTGCTTGCCCGAGCAGGGCCCACGAGCCCGCAGCTTCCCTGTTCCGATCCAAGAATTCACCCGGTCAGTCCACGCGGCCCCACACTTGCTGTGGGGATCCTGTCGCATTTGGAGCCCATCTAATTTCAGCTGCACTGTGTCACCGCTCAGGCATTTCACAGAATTTGCACACTGTGGGGGGCGGCGGGGGGGGGGGCTTGTGCAGTCTAGTGAGGGCTCGCGTGCAGGACTCCTGCCTGCAGCTGGGACTTGCTGGGGTGGAGCGGGGGCTGGGGTCAGATCAGTCTGGTTCCTATGCTCAGCCGCTGGTTGACTTTGGATGACTTAGCTTTTCTGTGGTGCTCTCACCTGGTCCCCAACCCTAGGTGTTTGGGAGCATTAAACGCCACAGTGAAACCCTTTGCGCCACCCGTCCTGAGCGAGGGAGGGACTGGGAGCAGCAGAACTGCGTCTGTTCCTGTGGTGTACGGGGGTCCTTGATCTTTCTGGCCTGGGAGGTCCACACACTATTGTTATACAGTCTGGGATTTTCTTCTGTGTGTGACCTTGGATGTCTGGTCCGCTCTCTGACTCATTTGTCACTGGGACAGAGCCGGGGGGTCCCAGGTGGCAACAGCACAAGGGAGCCTGAGTGGCCCAGGGTCTTGGTGCTTGTTTGGGGGTGGGGTGGGAGCTGGACATCTGACTCCCCCTTTGTGTGCCTCAGTTTTCTCTTCTGTAAAATGGGGATACTAATACTTCCTACCATGAGTTCAGAGAATAACAGCAGCCTGGCTACTGCTGTGCTTGGTGCCACTCTGGGCGCCTGTGTGAAGTGCTGGGGTTACAGTGGGTAGGGGGGCAGGCGAGGCCTGGCCTCTGCTGCCAGGTGTGTGTGCTGTGTGTAGTGCCGGGGTTACAGTGGGTAGGGGGGCAGGTGAGGCTCGGCCTTTTTTCCAGGTGTTCCCGACTGTGCAGCTAGGGGATAGCTGGACCCAGGGGCTTCCCACTCGTAGTCCGGAGCCCTGTCCTCGCAGACCAGGTGGTCTCTGTTGAAAGAGGCCAGATCATGCTGCAGAGTCTGGACGTGAGCCAGAAGGTGATGGAAGCTTCCGGAAGACTTTGGTCAGGGAGGCTAGGGCACACAGACTGGAGTCAGATCTGTCCTAGGTGAAAGGTGTTAAACTGACCTTTTTAAAAAAGAAAATTGAGATGAAGTACACGTGATGTAAAAATAATCATTTTAAAGTGTACAGTTCAGTGGCATTTTGTACATTTTACAATGCAGTATCATGAGCCACCAAACCTTTTCATCACCTCAGAATGAACCTCCGCACCCCTTACCCAGTGCCTTCCTGTGCCCCTGGGTGGCCCCAGCCACTCTGTCCCCGAGGAGTTCCATGTTCTGGACGTGCTGCGTGTGAGCGGTTGGATGACACACGGCCTTCAGAGTCAGGGTGTCGAGGCTCGGCCGCGTCGGCCCAGGGGTCAGCGCCCTGTCCTTTCTGTGGCTGGATGAGCTTCGTTTCGAGGGGAGAGCACACTGCGCTGTCACTTGCCTGCTGATGGATCAGTCTTGTTGGGTGCGGCTGGGGGTCTTGGTGTCCCTGCGGGGTTTGGAGAGCGGAAGCTGTTCTAAGCTGGGCCGGGACGCGAGCAGATTTTTCCTTAGATCCTCCTGCCTCGGTTTGGGGACATGGGAGCTGATGGAGAAGGGAGCTGAGGGACACCGGCTCTGGCCTCCAGGGAGCAGGGTGTCTGGGAGGTGGACCTGGTGTCGGGATCAGTGGGACAGGACCCCTGAGTGAAACTGCGTGTCCGTGGCTAGCGAGGCGTCTCTCACCGTCACCTAACACACTCACAAGATGGGGAGGCCCTGATGGGCGGGAGGGGCTTCATCTGGCCATTTACCCTGGAGGGGGGGGTGCCTTTGGACACATTTGCTCAGAAAGTGGTGGTGTGTCTGCTGGAGACGGGTCCCCTGTGGGGCCTGTCTTGGGCACAGTGCAGTCCAAGTGCTGACAGCGGAGGCAGCTGTGGTCCAGGAGCCTGCCCCCCTGGACAGGCCTGCCTCCGCTATCTCTGCAGCTCTGGAAAGTGGTTTGCTAGCTCCTGGCCTCAGTGTCTGCACCTGCAAATGTGGGACCCTGGCTCCTGCCTTGCAGGGCTCTGGTGGGGTTCAGGGAGGCTGTTCCCTCGAGATGGGCCATTGTGGGAGGGATGTGAGGGGCCCTGCCCTAGGTGTCCAAGCATCCAGTTCCTAACACCCTCATACAGGTGGGGGCCTGGCAGTGGTGAAAGATGATGGGGTGCTGGTTTGCCCCTGATGGGTGACTGGCAGCTCCAATCCAGACCAGAGCCCCAGTAGGGAGTGGACCTTGCTGCTGGCCCTTCCCCTGGTTAGTGGGGGACCCCCATGCCCCTAAGCCAGGTGGGGTGTGTGCCAACCAGGGCACGCCCTTGCCCACATAGCTCTGCCTGGTCTCCAGCCTTGAGCAGTCCTGTCATCTGTGCGTCTCCCGGGCTGGCCTTGGGTTCCGATGTGTCCCAGACCACCTGTCGTCTGGGAGGGGACTGAGCTCTCCGCCGGTCTGCCCATAGGCTCACCCTGCCTGGCGAGGGCGCACCTCAAGCTCTCGAGGTGGCAGCAGCCTGGCAGCGCGGGAACCTCAAGTTGTGATCAGTCTGTGCCCACCTCACGAGTCCCGTCCCCTCTTGCCTGGACCTTCTGGGAGGTTGCTACGGTGACATCACCTATGAGGGGTGGGGGGTCTGTACTTCTGGGTATTATTTTATCTGCTTCATTGCTCCGTATTTAACTCAACAGACATTGTTTGAGTGCTTTTTATTTGCCTTGGTGTGATCTTCCTAGCTGTTAAACTGAAGCAAGAACTCACGGAGGACAGCGGCTTTGCCTTTTGGGGTCCCTGGTGCCCATTTGAGAATCTGATGAAGGCTCCTCAGGAGCCTGAGGCTCGCCTCTGGGGCTGGCAGTGCAGGGCTCTGAGAGACTGTGCAGTTTAGAGGGGCGGTCTAGGCTGCCGTAGGGGTGGAGAGAGCTCCTTTGGGGGTGGGGGCAGGGGCCTGGACCCCGAGTCTTAGCATGTGGCTGAGCCAGACCTCGCCTCCGGGCCCCGACTCGGAGTCCCTGGCCATCACACTGTGTCCTGCTGCTGAGGGACCAGCCAGCACTCACGGCTGCACCGGAGGCCATCGGTGGTCATCAGAAAATACCTCTTCAGTGGCCCTGGGCCGCCGGCCTGCCCGACCGGAGTGGGCCATCGGTCTATAACACGTGATGACAGCGGCACCCCCCGTGTGGGGCTGTGAGAGGGTCAGGGTCCCGTCCAAGCTGGAGGTGGCATGTTTGCGTGTTGTCCTCGGCGCGCCGAGCAGCAGGCGTGGGCAAGTGGGCAGGCTGCTCCGCCTGTGTCAGGTTGATGCTAACCCTGGTATCTGGCCACATGGGCCTTGCTTGGTGCCGTCACACAGGGAACCATCCCTCGCACCAAGGCCCAGAGCCGTCCCCATGACCCTCTCAGGCCTGGCCTGGCCTGCCACGGCCCCACCCACGGTGTGCCCCGGAGTGGGCCGCCACATGGTCTCATCCAGGAGAGACGGGCTGGCCCTGAAACCGCTTTCCTGCGGACCTGCCGTCCCCTTTTCCCACCTAGTTATTTAAAGTTCAGAACCACTTTTAAAAAGAAAAATATTGGTAAAATATATATAATAAGATTTGCCATTTTAGCCATCTTTAAGTGTATGATTCAGTGGCATTAATTGTTTTCACGGTGTGGAGCCACCGTCCCCACCATCTGTTCCCCAGATTTTTTATTACCCCAAACAGAAACTGGCCCCTTTAATAAGAAGTCACTCCCCTCCCCCCAGCCCGCGGCCCCTGGGAACTCCTGACCCGCTTTGCTGGGCCTGCGGACCAGCCCGCACTGAACACCAGTATCTGTGTGTCCTTCTGCGTCCGCCGCGTTCGTTCCGGAGTGACGGTGCGGAAGCTCCTCCGAGTTGGGGCGTGCGTGGGAGCGCTGTCCCTTTTTTCGTCTGAATAATGCTCCGCTGTGTGGGCGGAGCGTGCTTCGTGCCTCCCTCCGCCTGGCACCGGGCGCTTGGCTGCTTCCGCCTTGGGCCGTGGTGAGGGATGCCGCCGTGACCGTGGGTGTGCCAGGATCTGTCTGAGCCCCTGCTTGCCCTGTGGGAATTGCAGGGTCACGTGGTAATTCTGTGTTTAATCTTCCGAGGCACCAGCAAACCGCCTTCCACAGCAGCAACCCTGTGTTACATCCCCCCAGCGAGGCACCGAAGCTCTAGTTTCTCTACATCCTGGCCCAAACTTACTGTCCCCTTTTTAAAAAAGATTTTATTTATCTATTTCTAGAGAGAGGAGGAGGAAGAGAGAAGGAGGGAGAGAGACATCAGTGTGTGGTTGCCTCTTGCGCACCCCCTTCTGGGGACCATGTGCCCTGACTGGGAATCAAATTGGCGACCCTTTGGTTCGCAGGCCTGTGCTCAATCCACTGATTGAGCCACACCAGCCAGGGCCATTTCCTGTATCTTTTAGATCTTCATTCTTTTTAAAAGCCAAGTGCTGTTTCAGAGCAAGCGTGCACCATATGGCAGGGCGAAGACCCGGTGGAGGGGCGCTTGCTTTAGTTCTGCGGGCTCTGCTGCAGTTGGAAAGCCCTGGGCGGGCACCTCCACGGGCAGGCGTCTGTGCACGTGGCTACAGTGTTTCTGCAGGACACACCCCTTGGCGAAGAGTGGATATTGACAGATTCCCACAGAAGGCTGCCCCACCTTACACCCCGCCGGGCACCGATGGGGGGCGTGCTTTCCTGTGTTGTCTCCAGTGCCGGCCGTGACCAGATCCTATTGTTTTTAAATCCCTGTGGCTAAAAATTATGACACATTTTGGTTTGGAGGCCCCTCCTGATTGGCTCTGTAGCCATTTGTGTTTGTTTTCCTGCGTGCCGCCCACTCCTGTCATCAGCCATGTTTCTGTTGAGTAGTTTATCCTTTCTTATTGATTCGTAGGAGGTGCTTATGTATGTGGATGTTCATTCTTTGTTATATATGTATTTTCCAGATTTTTCTTATGGTCTGTAGCTAGTCCTTCGTCCTTGGTTTTGGTGGTTTATTATCCTGAAGATGTTAAAAAGTCTTATGTAATCAAAACTGTCTTTTACCTCGTGGCTTCTGGGCCTGGTCCTGGGCCTTGTTTCTCTACCCTCGGATTATAAATACGTCTTCCTTTATTTTCTTCTGGGATTGTTCCAGTTTTGTGTCTCGTGTTCTGACATTCTGCCTGAGTTTTGAGGGCCTGTGTGGTGTGAGCTAGGGACCTGAGCTGTCCTGGCGTCTCCCCCTCAGGTAGGTGTTTAGCGAGGGGTCCTTGTTTGTTTGAAATGTCTCTTTCATGTGCCGAGTCCACAGATGCTTGCTTGTTGGTTCTGGAACCTTCTGTTCTCCCTTGACCTGTGGGTGTCTTTCTGTGGCACCACGCCAGGTTTTTTAATCTGTGTAGCATCAGAGTGTAATTTCAGATTGTGCAATTCCCTCCCTCATTGTTCTTTTCAAAAAAAAAAAAACACAACAACTTGTGTTGACTCTCCGTGTACATTTACTCTTCTGTGATAAACTTCAGAGTCTGCCTATCGGGTTCCCTCCTTTGATCTTTTGATCTGGGGACAGTAAATGGTGACGTTCAACAGGTGTCCAAGGGCTGGGCGTCAGCAGTACTCTCCAACAAGCAAGCGGGTCCCTGGCTGCAGACACAGATTCATCTGCGGCCTCGATGGGGCGGGTCTTCCCATTTGGGGTTTCTGGTGGCGCCTGGAGGGGAGCGGAGGTGACGTTTGTGCTGGGTTGCCCAGTGGCTCCTGCTGCCTCTGCTCTGGAAATAAGCGCTAATGTAACGAATCCCAGTGTTACCCGAAGGCACATATAGTTACCGTGTAAGTAAGTTATTGCCCCCTCCTCTAGTTCATTCCAGAACAAAGCGTGAGCCCCTGTAATTTCTTCCCGAGGCTGCACCCCTCCGTGAGCCTGGATGGGAGGTGGTAGATGCCTAGCAGAACTCTCAGGAAATTGCTCAATGGGGCCTTAAAAACCACCGGAGCGAGCGAGTGGCCTGGCCGGAGAGCTTCAGCCCAGTGGCCCGGGTTCCCCAGACCCTTCGCTGTGCTCGCCCTGGAAGGGGAGGCAGAGGCAGGTGGTGGGAGCGCGGGGACCTGTCCTCCCTGCCGGGTCGGCGCTGCAGACTTCCCCCAAGTTAACCTGGTTCCCCAAAGGGGACGGAGAAGGGGGATTGGGTGCGGGGGTGCTGTCCTGGCCTCCCCGATTCCTTCTTTCAGGCCCCGGGTGCAGAGGTGGTGCTCATGCCTGCTGTCCTCTGCCTCCTGGATGGGACAGGGGCCCATCACTGGCCAGCCGGCCACGCCCACTCTCCCCCCACCAGGCCCCAGGCTCAGAGCCCTCCCAGTCGGCTTCTGGTGCTCACCGTGGGAGACGACATCAGGGTGGATGTCAGCTTCTGCTTGGACTCCTTGCTTTCTAGAACCTTCCCCCTGCCCATTTATCTAACACTCTGGCCAGATCCATTTTCCTGAAACCAATTTGTTTCCTCTCATTTCTCAGAAAGTGACACTAGTTTCTCAGCAACCAGAATTTGGAACTTTTTTGCTCACCATTGTGTTGCTCCAGCTAGATCTGTCTTGGAGTCTGGAACCTTCCATGGCACAACCAGCCTGAGAGGGCCTTGGGGACAGGACCTTCGTCCTTGTCCCTCCACCTCTGGCATGGTGTCTGCTGTGGAGCAGACACTCAGCAGCCGTCTCGAGGATTGCCGAGGCCCGGGGCCTCTTCTTTCGGAGGCGCAAATCTTACCCATCCTTCCTTCTTCTGGCCCCTAAATCTCCTGTGTCGTGAGCTCCTGCCTGCACCCCAAAATCCAGTCCGGCTGTTTCCCTGTCATAGAGCCCCTGTCCTAATGCACGGGTTCAGGAGTGGTCCCCTGTCCCCAGGAGGAGCCCGTGTCTCGGAGCAGGGAGTCGAAGGCCCACTCCAAGGAAACCCGGCGTGTCCCAGACGACTCGATGGGAAAGCCGCCTCCATAGCCCAGGTCCTCTGTGATGTCACAGCGGGGCTCTTGTCCTCCGCTTGTCCTCTTCTCGTGTGTCAGAAAACTTCGAGTGGATATTTTCAGTCTCATGCACAAGAGTAGAAATAATGGGGCGACAAATTTTCATACCATAAAAAAAGGTTTTGGTGCTTTGAGATAATAGCCACAGAGTGGGTGTCTGAATGAGGGCTATTTTTTTAAAAGATTTTATTCATTTACTTTTAGAGGAGAAGGGAAGGAGAAAGAGAGGGAGAGAAGCATCAGTGTATGGTTACCTCTCGTGTGCCCCCCCACTGAGCACCTGGCCCGAAACCCAGGCAGATGGCCCTACTGGGAATTGAACCAGAGACTCTTTGATTTGCAGGCCGGCGCACAATCCACTGAACCACACCAGCCAGGGCTGGATGAGGGCTATTTTGAATGCTCTTTCAGGAATTTAAGTCCCGAGAGAGCATTGCCCCTTCAACAGCGCCCCCCTGAGTGTCTGATGTTCCGTCCAAGTTGTCGCTGCCCAGGTCTCCATGTGAGTTTGCTGAGTGTGCCTGTTGACTTGGGGGGCCTGTGCTGTATTGAGGGTCAGCAGGCAGTGCCACCACCTGCCCCTGGCTGCTGTGGGCCCCCTGCCCCTGCCCCAGCCCCAGTCTTAACCCCCTTCGTCAAGACGCTCATCGTGTCCTCTGAGGCCACTGCAACCCTCATTCTCGCCAGACCCTCTGCTGCAGCTCTCAGCTTGGGCAGGACCCAGGGACTGCTGGCCGCTGTTGGGATGTTGGGGGGCGGGTGCAGCCTGCTCTGGCCTGCACGGTGTCACCTGTGTTTGCTCGGAGTTTTCCTCCCCCATGGGCCAGGCGGAAGGTCAGCAGGGCTGGAGAGCAGCCCCTGTACAGGGGACCTGTTTGTGCACCCTCTGCCCAGAGAGGAGCGTGGTGCTGGGTCATCTTGGTGTTCAGGCTGTGGCCACAGTACTTCCGCCCGCTTCGGAGCGGATGGAACCTGGACTAACCTCAGCTGGACTTGATCCCCGGTCAGGGCATATACAGCAAGCAGCTGATTGTTGCCTCTTTTCTCTTTTCTTTTCTTTTCTTTTCTTTTCTTTTCTTTTCTTTTCTTTTCTTTTCTTTTCTTTTCTTTTCTCTTCTTTTCTCTCTCTCTCTGCCCCTCCCCCTCCCTCCCTCCCTCCCTTTCTCCTTTCTCTCTTTCTTCCTTCCTTCTCTCTCTTCCCCCACTCCCTCCCCACCCCTCCTTCCTTTCTCTCTAAAATCAGTAAACATATCCTCGGGTGAGGACTGAAAAAAAGTGGCCCTAATGTCTGTGAACAGAGCAGCCCCAAAGCATGTTACCCGGTGCCCTGGCCCCTGACCTGCTGGGTGGATACAGGGCCCGTGACCACAGGGAGACTCAGAGACGGGGCAGGCCCAGGGTGGCCTCCGTCTGGGCCCCCAGCAAGGGCACGGGGGACCTGGTGGGCAGTTGGCGGAGGGTCTTTGTGCTTCTAGCCAGTCCTCACCTTGGTCAGGAGGCCCTTGCGCAGCCAGCGGCAGGAGGGACGTGCGGAAGGCTGCTCTGAGCAACAGAGCAGCACAGAGAGCAGTTCCCCTCCCTTGGGCTCCCCCTTCTAGGCTTTAAAAATGTTTCCTCTGTTCGAAAGACATTCTCCTTTCCAGGAAAGTGCGTTTAAGTAATGACCTTTCCTGCGTATGGATCCCAGACGCACACGGCTGCCACGCAGAGCTGGTCAGCGTTCTGTTGCAGGGTTTCCGCGAGGCCCCCACCCCGAGGTTTCCATGGGCTTTCGGCTCTGAAAGCGCCTCCAGGAGCCAGCCCGCCTCGCGGTCCCTCGGGCTGCGGGCCCAAGTGGGAGTAGCTGGTTGGGAGGGCGGAGAGAGTCCGCTCCGGGACCGGGCGGGCTGGCTTCCAGGAGGCTCCGGGCTGCAGCCAGGCCCTTGGTCTGCCTGCGAGGGCTTGAAAAGGCCCGCTCGGAGCTTCCCCCCGGGGCCAGACTCCTCCCGCTGGACCCTGCCTCCCTGCCTCCCTGCCTCCCTGCCTCCCTGCCTCCCTGCCTCCCTGCACGGGTGGGCCAGCTCCTGCAGCTTCCTCTCCATGTGGACCAAGGCCTTCCTGGAGCTGCACTGCCTCAGGATGGAATGTGGCTGAGGGGGGACCCCTGTTCCTAAAGGATTGTGTTAGGGAACTGCCCAACCAGGGTGGAGTTTTCCGGGGTCTCTGGGTAGGTAATCTCTAGTCAGATTTTAACCATCGAGGGGGTTAAGGTCTCTTCTGAAGGCTGGGGTTGCAGGACATGGTGTTTTCAGTGGGGAGGTGGGGTGGGCTGGGCGGGGGTGGTCCAGGGCATTTCTGGTGACAGTACCAGCAGAGTGGGTTGCTGATGCAGCCTGCTGAGCTAGGAACCTGTCCCGGTTTGTGATGGGCGAGGTCCTTGAGGGACAGTGACACGTCGGTAAAGTGCCACTCCTGCTGTTTGTAGGTGAAGGGGACAGGTGGGCCTCGGTCTGTGCTGCCCGTCTGTAGACCCTCAGGCCCGCTTGGTCACCAGTGAACACTCAGAAGGCCACCCTACGCGGTGCACGTGGAATGGTGTGTGCTTCCCTCTGGCGGCCACGCCCAGCGCCGTCTTCTGAGTGGAGTTACTGTCTGGGGCACCTCAAGCGAGGCCTCGCTGCCTGCCCCCCACCCCGCCCCCGTCTCCCCTGTTGCTGTGAACAGCTGAGGGGCAGCCAGAGGAATCCCAGCGGCGGGCCTGGGGCCGCCCGCCCAGCCCCTGGGCCGGAATCCCTGGGCCCCCCCACCTGTTGTGGCTTGGCTCGAGTTTCTGGCTCCACTCAGCTTTGTGGCTGCAAGCAGGCGCGTTAACCCCTCTGGCCCTCAGTTTCCTCACCTGTTGGGGCGTCATCACAGTGCCCCCCAGAGACACGCCTGAGGATGAGACGGGCCAGGCTGTGAAGTTCCTAGCACGGCCACCCGTGAGCGCTCAATAATTATTAGCTATTAGGAGTATTATGGCAACCCTAATTGTTATTCTCTGGGAGAGGGCCCCTGGGGCTCCGGAATCAGGCTCAGCTCAGCTGAAGAGCATCCTGGTGGAGACCATCTTAGCTCAGCCCCGCGGCCCACATCCAGGTGCTAGGCGAAGGTGCGTTAACTGTCTGATTGCCGTGTGGAGCCGCATGGCTCCAGGAGTGAACCTGCTTCCCGCCGGGTGGAGGCCAGGAAGGGGGCTCCCTCGCCCTGTGACTGGGGGAGCCGGTGCAGGTGGCCGAGGGCGCTTCTCCTGGGGCCGCCGTGGGCAGTGGGCATTTCTGCTTCGCTCTTGCATCCTCAGACTGTCCATCTTTTCGTCGGTGTTTCCAGCACACCCTCTGCCTCTCCCCCTGTGGAGGACGTTACTAGGGAGCCTGGCTTCTGACGTCTGCTGACAAGCCAGCCTGGCCGGCTCACAGGGCCAGGCCTCCTCTCTCCAGTCCCCCAAATTGGGCGGCTTGCCTGCCTGCCCTTCCCCTTCCCACCTGGTCAGCTTCTCCCCTGAAGGCAGGTGAGGGCGCCCGGGCATCCCTTGGCTGGTCAGTCCCTGTCCCCTCCACTGCCGACCGGGCTCTGTGCCCAGCAGGTGCTCAGACGCAGAGCTGCTGCTTGTCAGGCCGGGCCCCGGGCCGTGGCTGTAACATGGGGGGCGCAGCCCACTGCCCCCTTTTCCGTGTGCAGGTTGCAGTCTGAGCTCCTGGACCTCCCCCTGCACCTGCCCTCTGGCCAGGAGCCCAGGTGGGACCTGCCTGCTCTGGGCTGCACAGGCACCAGCTTCCCTGTTTCCTGTTGCCACCTCTGGTGCAGGAGTAACTGAAGCCTCTAGCAGGTGTGCCTGCTCAGGACCAGGCGCCGGGAACAGGAGGAGTGAGGGCAGGTGGGGCCCCTCAGCCGGGACAGCTGGGACCAACAGCCAGGACCAGCTTTGACTGCCCTGGGAACCATACTAAGTGTTGGGTCTGGAGGATTGGTCAGGTGGAGGCTCAGGGACGCATGTTTGCAGAGTGAGCCTGTGATAGGCCCTCACTCCGGAGGAGGCCTGTAGGTCATGCAGGAGACACGTAGCTCCACGCTTCAACCTCCGGGCACCCACGTGGTCCTCATGAGGGGTGTCCCCGGGGAGAGTGGAGTCTTGCTTCCTGTGTCGCCGTGTGGCCTTAGTGCTGGGTATGTCCATGCCCCCGTCCTACAGATGGTGACCCTGAGTCTGAGGAGGACCTGAACCTCACTTGTGTCCTGCCTGGTGGCTATGCCTCCTGCCCATGTGGCGGTGGGGCCGGGGTGCCCCTGAGATGAGCCCGGGGGCCTGTGGACCTGCCAGCCTGGCCTGGCTCCCTGTCCAAGGCATGGGGTGGCCATGTGCATCTCTTCCTCCTGAGTGCAAAGGGGTTGTCCTGGACAGGAAACGTGGTCAGGCGGTGGGAGGCCACAGTCCTGAGGGGCCCAGACAGCCCGTGGGCCGTGCCTCCTCCCGAGC
>PVIA01007786.1:52907-79232 GCA_004024845.1 Tonatia bakeri
AAACATCAATGCGGTTGCCAGGGGTCATGCCCTGCAACCCAGGCATGTGCCCTGACTGGGAATTGAACCTGCGATGCCTGGTTCGCAGCCCGCGCTCAATCCACTGAGCTATACCCGCCAGGGCAAAACGAATGCCGTTTAAGTAGTGCGGAAAGAATCTGATTGCTGAGCCCCTGGTGCCCCAGTCCCCTGGTCTATAAAGTGGGGTGACGGTTGTCCCACCTCCTTGAGGACTGAGTGACATCAGGTATAAGGGGCAGAAAGGGTGCTCCAGGCCCCGGCCGAGTAACTTGGTTGGTTGGAGCGTCGTCCCAGTACACCAAGGTTGCCGATTCAATCCCTGGTGAGGGCACTTATAAGAATCAACCAATGAACATGCAGGAATAAGGGGGACAGCAAATTGATGTTTCTGTTTCTCTCTCAAATTAATAAATTAAAAAATTAAAATAAGGATGCTCCTGGGTGGAGAACGGGAGCGTCCCCAGGGGCTTGTCCCGGTTTCTCTGTGGGGAATTCTGTTTCCTCTCCACGCCGGTGCCCGAGAGCGGTCAGGGGGCAGGAGGCTGCAGGCAAACCGCAGCTGGGATGTGGAGTTTTACCTGATGGGTTTCATCTGTCCACGCTGCTGGACGGGCTCGTCCGAGACCGGGTCTTCTGTTGGCCTGCGGGTAGCTGCTTGTTTTTCAGGAACAGGAGGTAATTTGCAAGCAGAGCCTCCTGGTTTTGCCCATAAAAAGGAGATTTGCGGCATGATGGCGAATTTGGCACGTCCTCATTATTATGATTTTTGTGCAACACTTAAAGAAAATAAAAGCTGGTACAAAGGTATGTTTGTTTCTGAAATGTGTTTCCTTTCCCAGATGTTCTTTTCTGCCAGTTCCAAATGCGCTGTGAGCTCTGCTCTCCAGTTTCCTCTGCAGGCAGAACAATGAGGTCTCTGTGCGCACGCGGGAGACGCCAGTGGGCCGGGGGAGGGCTCCTCCTGCCCCCGCGGTGGAAACCACAGGTCTCTGCCAGCCGGGAAGGGAGCCCGAGGACAGTTGGGGTTTGGTGGTGTGCTGGGCCGCTGTGGGAACCTGCAGGGTGGTGACTTGGAGGTCCTGCAGTCTGCATCTTTGTTCTGGGTCCTTGCGTTTGCTGTGTGGCCTTGAGCTAAATGTTGGCGTCTGGGTGGCGTTGGTGGACCCTGGGGCCTGGTCCTGGATCTGGCCCTTTTCTCCTTTCTGTCTCTCTGCATCTGACACTGGTCCCTACCCAAAGGGCAGGTCTCCAGGACATGGCAGGTGGGACTGAGTGGGTTTCCCCAGAGTCCAGCAGGGCCCCGGGCCCCCTTGGCTGCTTGGTCTGGCACTGCTTTCTTGAGACGAAGTGTGTGTGTCTCCTTGGGAGACTGTGAAGCACACACAGGAACACACAGATGTGCACAGCGCACAGGACCCTCAAGTGCCAGCCTGGCTGGTGTCCGAGAACGGCTGGCAGACCCCCTTCCACTCAGGGCAGCATCGTTACCTGGTCTGCACTGGGACTGTTCTCTGTGGAGTTGCTTTGTCTGGGGCGTGTATTTAATGGAATCCTTATTTTTTAATTAATGCGTCCTGCCTTAGAACACCTGAGACAAACATCTCGACCTAATGGATAAAAAGAGAACGTTCATTGCACATTTACAGGGGACCAGGCAGGTTCTGAGGGAGGGTCACTGATTGGCTCTGGAGGCAGGTGCTACCACTGCCCCATTGTATAGATGAGGAAACTGAGGCTGGGCGAGCCCGAGGAAGTCGCTCAGGGTCAGGGGGCATGGACTGGGCAGGCCAAGGCCCCAGTGCCTGCCTCTGCATCGCTGTGTGGATTACACAGCGTTGTCCTTCGTCTCTGGAGGAAATTGGCTGATGAGTCCCCAGTGCATTTAAAGTGCATTTAAAGAAGCGTGCTGCTGGGCTCAGACCTCAGCCCCCTCATTGGACAAATGTGGAAACAGAGGCCTGAGGGGGTGGTGCCATCAGGTCCGGGCCCCCTTGGTTGGCCCGCTTCCTGTGTGACCCTAAGGCCTGTTTTCATGGAGCCTTGGGGATTTGGGTGAAAGCACCTGACTTGCTTTCCACCAGGATGGACCTGCAGAGTCAGCCCCACCCCCGCACCCCCCGCTCGGGCCCGAGTCCCTCTGGATCCCTGGACTGCTTCTCTCAGGCTTTGCCATGGCCTTGGGCCACTTCCGGGAGCCTGGCAGGCTGGGAGCCGTTGAACTGAAATGGTATGTAATCAGAATGCTATATTTTGTCGAAAATAAGAATGTTAGTAACAGGCTGGTTTCTGGCAAGTCCAACTGGGACTCTGAAATACATATTTTTCCCTGCTCTGCCCTAAACCTTCTAATTAGAGAAAACGCACATTTGCAGACATAAATCAAATGTCATATTCCCCAAAAGCTTGTCCTAGGTGTCCCTGAGTGGGGAACATTCCATGGTCGCTAAATGAGGGCTTGCAGAGTGAGTGTGTGCGCACGCACTTGTGCGTGTGTGAGTGGGAGAGACAGAGGCGCCCTTTGGTGACCCCTGGCCGCCGTTTCCTTCCCGCTCAGGCCACCGGGCCTCCGCTTCCGCGCCCCCTCCTCCCCGTCAGCACCTGCCTGGCCACCGTGGTGAAATATATGTGTTTGCCCAATTAAAACGCACTTAGCAGAGGAAATGGCTTTCAGGGAGAAGCACTTTCCCTCACAGGAAAGTCTCCGCCGAGCAGTGTTCCGTGACTGGCCGACTTCCCCGCCGTGCAGGGCTGGAGTCTGGCGAAGGGAGTGTGGCCCTGGCATGGGCCAGGCACCCTCCCCACCCCACACCGCCACCTGGGTCCTACCGGATGCCAGACAACGCTGGGAACTGGCTCTGGGGCCCCGAGGCCCCGGGCCCTTCGGTTCTGTGCTGCGTGGGCGGCGGGCTGCCGCCTCATCCGTGGGGACCCACGTCCTGGGGACAGTCACACACAGTTTCCCTGGGACGAGAGGGACCAGAGGCCCCTTCCTCAAGACAAATGTCTACTAGCTGGAGGCCAGAAGGTGGACACGTGGTGTGGGGAGAGGGGACCCCAGCTGGGGTGTGGCCCCAGACAGCCCCCAGCCTCGGGGACCTTAGTCTTGTCGGTGAAAAAGAGGGGCAGCCCCGGGGGACGGAGCTGGCCATCTCCGGGACCTGGGTCAGGGCTCCGCCGTTGGGCCGTGTTCAACTTCACGTCTGTGTTTCCCACGTGGCGGGGCCTCCAGGCTGGGTGTGTTTCTCATGCGCCCTCTGGAGCAAAACTGAAAAGCGGTTTGTTATCAGATGCCTTTGGGAAACCCTGGGGTTTAGGAAGTGAACCGGGCCTCCTCCTGCAGCCCCTCAGAGCCTGGAAAGTGGCAGTTACGCCCTAGGCTGTGTGGCCCTCTCTCCAGGCACGTGCCCCTTTCCGGTCGGGAAAGACGCAGGAATGACCGGCGTGTGAGCTGGGCTGTGGCTCCTTCACAGTTCCCACCTGCGGGACGGGGTGCTCTCCCCCCAGCGGCGTGTCTGGGTCTAAGGTCGTGTACTCCCCGGCCTGCCCCCCGGGAAGGGATTTGGTGGGACTTGTCTGCTTTCACATGGTTGCTTTTGGGATTTTCCCCTTCAAACGGGCTCGGAGTCTGGAGTCTGGAGGGCGGCATGTGGCATTGTGAGAGGTCGTGGAGGAAGAGTCCCGTTAGGATGGGGGCCGCCCGCCTGGCCTGCGCATCCCGTGGCTGCTGCGTGGCCTTGGCATGCCGCCCGTCAGAGCCTCGGAATCTCCATCTGCTTCGGACCCAGCCTTCCCCTCGGGGCGTGAGGATACTCAGGATCCTCGGTGCAGCCTCGGGGTGGTCGGCGCTCAGCAGGCCCACGGCAGATGCTGGCTTCTGCCCCTGCCCATCCCCCTGGGGCCTGCTGTCCTGCGTGGGTGCCGGGCTGGGGGCTGGGAGTCAGTGGCCGAGACCTGCAAGGTGGGGGACTCGACCATCTCAGCGTCGTCCCCTGGGCTGGGGTGACCCTCTGCTGGGTGGGAATTAGTCAGTCCACACTGTCACTGCTGGAAGCGGCCCAGGTCGCCGGGGCCAGGGAGGACCTTCTGAGTGATGGTTGGGGGCAGTGGGCCGGCCTTGGCTCACACTCGGGGGTCCCTGCGGCAGGTACCCAACGGGCCCCCGTGAGGTCCTGGGCCTTCGCTTGCTTCCCAGCCCTTTCCAGAGCCGCCGCCCCGGCTTTTCCTAGAGCAGAGGCCCAGGCCTGTCCCTGGCACGCCGGACGTCCTGCCGCCTGTGCCGGTGTGACGGGGCCGGGCGGCCATGTCCTGTCGCCTTGTGCTCCGAGGTGCAGGAAACAGGCCGCCCCCTTTTCTTTTCATCTTTTGCAGCTGATTTCTTCTTTCCTGCCCCACCCTCCATCCCAGCCGACCCGGCCGCTTCCTGCCTGCCCGCTGCCCTGGCCTTCGCAATGTGGTCCCTGCTCGGGAAACCTGCCGGGGCCCCGGGGTTAATTGCCACCTTCCTACGGGGCCACGTGTGCCCCTGTGAGTGTGTGAGTGCGTGTGAGCCTGTGTGTGTGTGTGTCAGGATTAGAGAGACCAGGATGGGGGGCCAGGGGGCCACAGGAACAGGGTGGCTGGGCCGGGAGGAAGAGGGCGAGCTCTGAGCTGCCTCGCAGCCGGGCCCAGCTGAGGGTCCTGGGGCAGGTGTGTGGATGGAGCAGGGTGGGTGTGTGGGGAGGGCACCAGGCCCCGGCAGCCGCGAGACAGGCGAGTGTGGGGACCAGGGCGCCGACTTGGTGCCGCACTGGGACTGGGGAGCTGGGGGCGAGAGGTGGTTTTGTTCTGCAGCTGGTGACACTCACGGATCTCGGGGAGCAGCCTGATACAGCCCCCCACTCGCCAGGTCAGCCCAGGTGGAGAGTAAAACTTCTGGAAGGTTCCCCCGCTGCTCCCCAGCCTTCCCCTGCCACCCCGCCCCCAGGAGGGACCATCCAGTCGTGCCCGTTCTGAGCGCCCCCACCCTTGGGGTTGCAGCCAAAGCTCCTTGGAACCCTAGCAGCCGTGCTTCGTCCTCGGCTGTGCTTGGGGACGGGTCACAGTCCTGCCGTGGCTGCCCCTGACTCGGTTTGAAGCAAACTGTGGCATTTATTCATTATTTTCATGTAAATGTCAGCAGCTCACAGATCCCTCCTGGTCATTATCACCACAACACATGGAATGGGGAGGGCGGGAGAAGGGTCCCCCACTAGAAGCCCCTCGGGGGACCCTGCTCTGCTTGGGGTCCTGTGGTCGGCGGCATTGGCCTTCCCTGTCCTGAGGTGGCAGGCCATGGGCCTCGCCTGCAGAGGGAACGCACGAAGCATTCAGGGGAGGCGGGCGAGCTGGTGGGCTCACGGAGGCCCCAGGCTCTGCCTGGGCCGGGTGTCGTGGCTGTGGAGGGTTTTGTGGGGGTGGGAACCACGAACAGCTTGGACTCAGGGAGATTGGGGTCTGGTGGAAATGTGGTGGGGTACGTATAGGGGACTCTGGGGGATGGAGGTCACATTGGGGACACTGGGAGAAGAATTTGGGGGTGTTCTCTGGCTCAGCGGGTCTGGAGGTGTGCACGGCTGGGTGGGGGAGTTTTCGGGGGGCTATGACAGCTGGGCCGAGGTGGAGGCGGGAGGTTGGAGGCATTCCCTGTGTTTGGGGATGTCATTGAGAATCCTGCTGGGCTTGGCCCCTTCCGGCCTGCAGGGCGAGGGCTGAGCCCTCTGTAGAAGGCAGGACATCTGTTCAGTTAAAGGAAACCCAGGGTTTCATTGTCGTCATAAATGGGAGCCTCCCCTTTGGACTTGTGTGGACAACAGCCGAGGGGGAGTGTCTGGTGGGGGGACAGCCCGAGGCCCGCGGGGCATTCTGGCACTGGGATCTGGTGGTTGTCCTGGTGGCAGGAGGGCTCAGGTGGCTGTCCCCGCCCCCACCCGGAGAGAGCGGCCCGGGGCCGAGGGGCCCCCCGAGGGCTGCGTGACGGGAACATGGGGTCCCTGGCTCTAAGGAGCTTCGGACACAAGAGTGAGTGTAGGAGCGTGATCCTCCTACCCCCTTCACTAGGCAGGTTCCCTGAGGGGCCCAGGCGGGATTTTCCGAGGATGTTGTGGTGGCGTTTCAAGCCCTTTTGAGATCTCGGAACTTTGTTCCGGGCAGTCCAGTGCATGGCTCTTGTGTCGCACTCCATGTGGGGGGGCTGGGGACTAGACCTCTTGGTGAGCCGGGCGTCCACGTCACATACACTTGGGGGGCCGCACGGATTTCTCTGTGGTCCCTTCCACGTTAGCCAGATCAGTGCTTTTTCACGCACTTCCTCTCGGAGGGGAAATAGGACTTCCCTGTCACAGCGGGGAGGGGCCGCTTCCAAGTCACCTGAAGCATGTCCCCACGCCAGCCTAAGTGTCTTTTGAGGTGTCGTGTTTTATCATAAGACTCATGGGAATTTTTCAGTCTCTCTCCTTGATAGTCATGCTAATTTTTAAGAAATTGTGATTCGAACTTTATTTAAAGTACCCAGAATCGTATGTAAGTCGTAATGTGCAAGAGTGGATGCAAAACATAATGAAGCTTCACAGAGACACTAGAGAAGGTGTGACGCAGTGTTCATGGGTAGGAGACGGTGTCCCCGGGGTCACTGTCCTCCAAATTGATCTATAGATTCCATACCATTCCCAGTGCTCTCACACCATGAAGCATCATTGCATGTCTCTCTGGGCCCTCCCCCCACCCCCAGCTAAGCTTTGACATTGTTGCTTTTCTGAATTGTAAAAATGTTAAATGTTCTAAAAATTGCAACAGTGGTTTTGCAGAACTTGGGTAGCTGGGTGCAGAATGTGTGAGGGGGTGTGGCGAGCCTAGGCCGGCCTGAAGGGGTGGTCAGGAGGGGCGGGCTGTGCAGGCGGCAGGTGGAGTACAAAGCCCTGGCACTCGGGCTGAGGTGCTGCTGGTGCAGGGCTGGCAGGACAGGTAGCTCGCGGGAGCGGCCCCAGGCAGAGGATGCAGGGAACCCCTGCCCCTGGGGGTGGGGGTAGGAGGCAGTGCACAGGGTGGGTGGGGGAATAGCCAGTCTGAGAAACCCAGCACTCGGGGCTGTCGGGCGTCAGGGAAGTTGTTTGTGAGCGCTGCGGGTGGAATTAATTAACTGAGTGCGTAGATGCAGCTTGGTGTCAGGCCAGGGCCTGCTCAGCACTTGCTAAGTCTTGTTCATCTTTCAAGTCTCCTGTCTCCCCTCTTCCAGGAAGCCTGCCAGGGCCACCCATAGCCAGCTCTTCTTCCCGGTCCACCTGACAGCTCACTTGCCTCCAGGCTCCAGGCACCGCCTGCCCACGCCACTCATCCACCTTTTCCTGCTTAAGCGGTTAACTGCATGTGCGCACGTGTGTGCCTGTGTGCCACGTGTGTCCTGGCTCACGAAACTCCAGGCTCCTTGAACGTGGCCCCACGCTGTCTGCCATTTCTTGGCCTTCCCCATGGGGCTGGCACAGGACGAAGGACTGTTCCTGACTGATGAAGCCACAGTTTGCATGCTGGCCGAGGCCCACTCCAGCGAGCAGCGTAGCGCCTGGTGCGTGTCAGTAAGGCATGTACTTACAGTGTGGCTGGTCCTGGTGCAGTGGCCGAGGGTTGGGTTACCTTGAGCTGGCCTGTGTTTGGGTTAACCATGTGAGCACTGTGAAATACAGGCTGTCGGAGTGGAGCCCTGGCCTCTGGTATGAATTCTATATATAAAAACTGGATGTGCGTACATGGATTAAAATGGGATTGTTGGTGCTGGGGCTTTCAGACTCCTGATTCCACTGTGGTGGGGACTGGACGTCGATCACGGTGCTAGGACCCGGGGCAGAAGGCGGAACATGGCCTTTCGCTGACACCCATTAGCCGAGGGTCTTGGTGAGGGGTGCCCACCCCAGATATACTCCTGCTCCCCTGACAGGGAGGTGCAGAGAACCCGCAGGGCTTTGTGGGGTGTCCTGAGGGTCATGCTGAGCAGGGGTGTGTACATCCAGGATCGTAGACACTCATCTGGTCAAACAGACTGGGAAGCCAGGATGAGGGGAGAATGTCATGGGAATTCCGTGGGCTCAGGGCACAGCGGTGCTGTTTCTTGTTTATTTTTTATTTCCTTTTCCTTATCCTCACCTGAGGGCCTGCTTACTGGTTTTTAGAGAGAGGGGAAGGGAGAGAGAGAGGGGGAGGAACATCGACTGGTTGCCTCTCATACACACTCTGACCAGGGAACGAACCCACAACCTAGATATGCGCTCTGACTGGGAATCGAACCTGCGACCTGGCTGTTGAGGGGCTGATGCTCCAGCCAACTGAACCACATTGGCCAGGACCAGCGGTGCTTTTAAAAAAATTGAGGTGAAATTCGTGTAACGTAAATCAGCAGCTTAAATTTTTTTATTTTGTTTAATTAATTTTTTTTAGAGAGGGAAAGGGAAGGAGAAAGAGGGAGGGAAATATTGATGTGCAAGAAGATACAGCAGTCAGTTGGCTTGTGCACCCTCTACTGGGGACCTGCCCCTCAATTCAGGCATATGCCCTGTCTGGGAATCGAACTGGCGACCCTTCCGTTCACAGGCCGGTACTCAATCCACTGAGCCACACCAGCCAGGGCTAAAATCAGCATTTTAAAGTGAACAATTCAGTGGCATTTAGTACACACACCTTCATCTAATTCTAGAACGTTTCCGTTACCCCAAAAGAAAACCCATCATTCCTCGTTGCCCCTCCTCCAGCCCCTTGCAACGATGAATCTACCATCTGTCTTTCTGGATTGGCCTGTTTGGGACATTTCACGTGTGCGGAATCAGTATAACACGTGTCTGACTTCCTCACAGAGCGTCATGTTTCCAGGGTTCATCTGTGTCGCAGTGTGTCAGCGCCCCCTTCCTTTTTATGGCCGAGTAATATTCCACAAAGCACACCTTGTGTATCCATTCATCCAGATGGGCATTCGGGCCGTTCCCACCTCCTGGCAGTTGTGAACAATGCTGCTGGGAACACGTGTGTCTAACTGCTAATTGCTGAGTCCCTGTTTTCGGCTCTGTTGTGGATAGACTGAGGAGCAGACCCGCTGGGTCACAGGGCAGCTCTGGGGGTACTCGGAGGAGGAGTGTGGGGCCTCTTCTGCGGCCGCCAGCACTGCTTTTTAAGAGGAGCTACGACTCCCTGCGAGTGAAGAAACTGAGGCTCAGAGTGCAGAGGAAGAGTCTCACCAAATCTCACAGCTGGCGGCTGGGCTGGGATTTGAACCCTGGCACCTGAGTCTGAGTTGATGTGCTCTGTAGCAGAGCTGGCCCAGGACTGCGTGAATGAAACATCTGATGAATTACAGCTACCGCGGCCGCCACCCGACTGGGATTTACTGGGTGCTTACAATGTGCCGTGACTGGATGGAGCCATAGCGTGAGTTTTCCTCTCAGTCTCGGATGTGGAGGGGCCGTGGTGACCCCATTTCACAGACGGTCCTTGAGGTCCGAGAGGCCACGGTGGGAGCCAGTCCTGCTGTGTGCCGTCACCTGGAGTGGGCCCTGGGGCTCACACGCTTCACCGTTAAACACGTCTGTGCCCAGAGACTCTGCAACAAGGTCACCGGTCCCTGATCCAGCCTCCTCTGCAGACTGTGTCCCCGTCTGGCACCGCCTCCTCCCCGAGGTCCCAGTGCACGTCAGGGTTCACGGTCGTGCTGAGGGTGTGTGTTCTGACTTAACACTTTCTGATGTAACTGCGTGATGTTCCCACCCCTCTAATGGGCACAACTTTCCCTGGAGAACGGCCCAGTTACCCGGCTACAGGGGACACTCGGCTGGTTTTTTCTCATTACAAATTAGGCCGCAGCAGATGCTGTGACCGGGACCTTTTCCTTCCTTCGGGTGCTCCTGGGAATGATGCCCTGTGGGTCTGGCCCCCGGGGAGAGGGTTTACACGTTTCTACGGTCCTTAGTACCTGTTGCCTCGGGGTTTTCAGAAAGGGTTGTCCTGGCATCTGCTGCTGCCAGGAGTCTGTTTTTCAGGCTGACCCCGAGTGCGTCCCGGAGCTTGGTGGTAGCTGGGTCAGTGGCTTGCGCTCTCACCTCATGTGTGCTGTCCCCTCCACTCCCTTCTCACTGCCCAAGTTCAGGCCACCAGCCAAGGGATCATCCCTGGGTGGAGTGACCTTGGGCAAGGGAAGGTACCTTTCCAAGAGCCACAGCCCGCTTCCCTGGGGGGCATGCGGCTGTGACCTCCGGCCTGCGGGGGGGTCTATGAGAAGAGAGGTCTCGGGCACCTGGGCTTGTTCCTGGGGAAGGAGCCCATGCCACCAGCGGCTGCCTGCCCTCCCGCCCGTGTGCTTCACCTGGGAACAGTCACCCTGGCTGTGCCCTCTGCCGGGGGTGCCTCCCTCACCCCCTTCAAGTCTTCATCCGGTTGTCACTCTCGCAGTGCGCCCACTGTGACCGTCTTCCGTGACGTTCACCCCCAAACCCTCTGCCCCGCTCTGGTTTGTGTCTCAGGTCCCAGCCTTGCCTGACCGTCACACTCACTGCTTGTCCATTTCCCCCACTGGAGTACAGAAAGGTTCTAGGCACACAGAGTCTGTGTGGACTCTGCCGCCCCGTCCTGGTCCCGGCCAGCCCACTGCCTTTCCCGCCCGTTTCCCCATCTTTCTGCTCTGCTCTCCTCCTCCCACTTGGCTGTGCTCCCACATGGTGGCCTGGGCACCCCTCTGTCCTTCTGGCCCGGCCCCTCTTCACCTGTGGGAGGGGAGGGCCGCATCTCCCGGAAGGGCTGGGGCTCCTCCTTGGCACGGGGCCACATTAGCCAGGGTGGCCCAGGCCCGGAGGAGGGGCCCGGGAGAGAAGGTGCTGCGGGTGCCCGCTGGGGAAGGCAGGCAGCCACCCACGCAGAGGCCCCCCCGCAGGGAGCTCCCCAGGGGATGGGAGGGTGAAGGGGAGCCTCTGAAGACTTAGGAAGGGGGTTTCTAACTGACTTCGAAGCAGGACCGGCTCCTCCTGGAGAGAGCCTGCCTGCCAGGGCCCACGCCTTCCTGGCCGCCCCTCCCGTCTCAGCTGGGGAAAGCACAGGAAGTTGAACAACACCCCCACCGGCACCTTTGAAGGGCGCACCTGAACTGCCCAAAGTGTAGACTGCGGGGGGTGGGGGGGTGGCTGTGGGGGGAGGCGGGGAAATGTGGTCTTTCCAGTTCTGGGAGAAAGCCGAGCAGAGCAGGACTTTTTTGTGCCTGGGGCAGCTTCCAAGAGCTCCCTGCCTCCCCTCCAGGCCCTGCCGCCCCCCATCCGCTTCTGGGACTCCCCTCTGGAGAGGGTGACTGGGTTTCTGGCCTGCAGCTGGGCCTGGCCTGGTCCCTTCCCCTCCTGTCTGGAAAGCAGCTGGCAGCCCCTTGTCTGTGGGCCGTCCACCTGTTGAGGCTCACACCTGGGGCAGCTGTGGCACCACCTGCTCCCCACCCCGAGATGCCGGGAGATGCTGGTTTGGGTAGAAAGGGGAGTAGGCATCCCTCTCCCTGCCTGCTTTCGCAAGAGGCTCTGGGGGAGCCGGGTCACCTTGGCAGGCAGATGTCGCAGGGCTGGGCCTTGTGGCAGCACCCTGTGTGCACGCCTGCGTGTGTCTGCTCTGGGGAGTGGATCGGCTTCTCAGAGGGCTTTGCGACTTCAGAACTGTAGTGTGGGGTTTCGGCTGGGCACCCTGGGTGCACCTTGGCACCCTGGCGTGAGCCGGGGACCCTGCCGCCAGGCACCGGGAGTGCTCTGTGTTATCTGTGCACCTGCTCGGGGCAGGAGGGGTGGGGTTCGGGACAGAGGTGCTTCGGTGGCCACCTGCCCCTTGTGGGAGGTCAGGGTGCCCGGCTGGGATACCTTGGAGCAGCCCGCTGTCTGGTGTTTACAGTGCCCCTTCCTGCCACGAAGCATCTCAGGGCTGACGTGGCGGTGACAGTGGAAGTGGCGGAGCCCCACAGAAGGTCCTGCCCGCGAATCTTCACGTGTCCTCTCTTCCTGCAGGGGAGAGGTCAGGATTTGGGCTGGGAGCTTGCCCTGGCAGCCTGACCTCTCCCCCAAGGGCGCTGGCAGCGGTGGACCGGGTTCAAGCAGAGGATGGTGGCCTTCCAGAGTGGGAAATGGAGGCCACCGTCCTGGGAGGGTGGCCGAGTGTGGGGAGCGGTCCGGGGGCCGGGAGGGAGTCCCGAGGCTCTGTGTGGCCTGGGCACCACAACCAGGGCTGTGCCCTTGGGTCCCCTTCTCATGCCTCGGAGTGACGAGGGGGCTGTGATGTCTGTGCCGTGCCTGGAAGAGTGGCGTGGCCTGGTGGGAGGCAGTGGCCTGGCAGGATGGGCCAGTCGCCTGGGCCTGGGCGGACGAGCAGTGGCCTTCAGCGGTGATTTCAGCCACAACAACACCGTTTGCTGCGTTGACAGGGCCTCCGAATGGCGAGGCTCTGGGCTGCCCTGGCGCTTTCCTGGCAGTGCCTTAGGGAGAGGCAGGAAGGAGTGGAGGGCCTGGGCGAGGGCGGGGCTGGTGCCACAGGACAAGTGGGTGCCGTGGGCTGGGTGCCCCCGCCCCGGCCGGCGGCCCTCACGGACTGCTTCTATTTCCACAGCCTCGCCGCTGCTGCTGTTTGCCAACCGCCGGGATGTGCGACTGGTGGACGCCGGGGGTGTCAAGCTGGAGTCCACAGTGGTGGCCAGTGGCCTGGAGGATGCGGCCGCGGTGGATTTTCAGTTCTCCGGGGGAGCTGTGTACTGGACGGACGTGAGCGAGGAGGCCATCAAGCAGACCTACCTGAACCGGTCGGGGGCCGCCGTGCAGAGCGTGGTGGTCTCCGGCCTGGTGTCGCCCGACGGCCTGGCCTGCGACTGGGTGGGCAAGAAGCTGTACTGGACGGACTCGGAGACCAACCGCATCGAGGTGGCCAACCTCAACGGCACGTCCCGGAAGGTCCTTTTTTGGCAGGACCTCGACCAGCCTCGGGCCATCGCCTTGGACCCCGCTCACGGGTAAACCCAGCTGCCTGTCCCCCGGGGAAGGGTCAGGGGTCAGGGGTGAGGTGGGGGCCTGGTTTCCCTCTTGAATTTATCTGAGCCCAAGTTGGGTTTTCAGAGAAACCCTAGCATCTCAGATGTGTTCACCTTCCAGAATTCAGGGTTGAGCACCGTTCCCTGTTGGTGTCACATAGTCGTGTTTCTCTTTGAAACTAACCACGTCTGAGGCAGCGGAAGTGCCCGGCCGTGGGTGTGATTCCTTAAATACCGGATGCGCCTGTGATGGCCCCGAGGAGTGCGGGCTCCCTCCTGGGCGGGTTCTGCACCTCATGCCCCTTTTATGGCCGCCTCCACTGCGACGGGTGGAAGAAGCGGGCCTCCTTGCCCAGAGTAGAGCTTGCTGGGGGCTCATTCCTCTGGTCTGTCCCAGAAGAAGCCCTCTGCTCCCCTCTGCCTCCCCGTCTGAGCTTGCCGAGGCCCGGGAACGCGCAGGGCCTGGCCAGGAGGTCCCGAAGGGGCTTGTGAACGGCGGGAAGGATAAGAACACGGGCAGAGTTGAAGGCTGGGGTGGAGAGATTGGGGGGACTTGGCTGAGCTTCAGTGGCCAGGCTCATTCCAGACTTTTCCGAGTGGGAGCTGCTTGCTCAGCCCTCCGTCCCCTCCTCCCGAAGCCCGGGAATGACACACTCTTACCTGGGCTGTGCCAGGCCCGGCGACCGTGGGCCAACTGTCCAGGTCCCTGCCGGTCCAGCTGTCAGAAATGGCTCTGGGACGTCGAGCAGAAACACAATAGCTGTTTCTTTGGCCTCTGGCCCTGTAGGAACACTTTGTTAGTTCCCCTAACATTTCCCTACCCCTCGGAGGAGGGCCAGCCTGGCCTTGGCAGCTGAGGACAGCAAGGGCGGACTGAGCGTCTGCGGGACATGCCTGAGTCTCCTAAGTTAGAGTCCCAGAGCTGGGATTGAGCCCAGCCTGTCTTGCCTGGGGGCCCACGCTTGTGCCTGTCTGTGCTACCCATGGGCCAGGCTGGTGGGGGGGTGGTGATGGGGGGTGGAAGCTCGGGAACAGGCTGAGTGAGGGGCACCGTGTGGCCCAGCCAGCCTCTTTATGTCAGCGTGCTGACTTAGCAGCTGCACTGGGCTGCTTCTGCTGTCCGAGGGGAGCTGGCTGGCTTGTGTGCATGTGCACACGAGTGTAGGTGTGCATGTTCGAATGTGCCCTCACCTATATGTGTGTGCACGTGAGCAGGTGTGTGCATGGGTTAGAGGTGGCATTTCCGGCCCTGGTATCTGGCTCGCTGAGGTCAGGCCAGAAAACTGGTGTCCCGCCACCAGAGGGGCGCCCCAGCCTTTGCGTCCTGGGCTGAGGTCTATCCTGGGCAGTGCCCTCCCTGTAGGCCCCTCTGGCCCCGGCCCCCTTTCAAACGGGCTGAGCTGCCCAGGGCCCGGGCTGACCTTCCTGATGGGCTCTGTGCTGCTGGGAATGGTCTCTGCCTCAGACCTCGCTCACACCATGGTGTGACGCTGGGCCTGTCATCTACTCCCTTCCAGGTGGTGGTGTCTGGTGTGGCTGAAACTCTCTGGCTAGGAGGGGACACCTGTCAGGGGCGGGGGTGCCGCAGGGAGCAGCCTGGGGGCCCATGATGCATGGCGAGCAGAAGAGCACATGGACCATGTGTCTAAGGGAGCGTGTGCCCGGAGGGGAGAGGCAGGGCTCCGGGATGGGAGGTCGGGAGCCCGGGAAGGTCTCTTGTGGCTTTTGGACAGAGACCTGAAGAGGGCGAGAGCCATGTGGCAATGTGGGGGGGAGTATTCTAGGTGGAGGGAGCAGCCGGTGCAAAGGCCCTGGGGCAGACGGGGCTGGGCCGTGTGGAGGGGCTGTGGTGGAGTTGGGGAGGAGAGAGGAGGTGGGCTACATACACAGAGTGGGGGAGGGGCAGGCCAGACTCTCCCTGGAGGAGTCCCTGGTCTGACTCATGCTTACAGGGATCCCTCTGGCCATTGGGGTGAGGGTAGCCCTCAGGGTGGGAGCACGTGCCCCGTTAGCAGCTGGGGTGCTGGCAGCAGAGGACAGCGGCCGGGACCAGGGAGGGTAGTGAGCGGGCAGGTGAGAAGTGGCCAGTCTGGGTTCTATTTTGGAGGCAGAACCAGCTGGGTCAGCCGGCACTTTGCATGTAGGTCGGAGAGAAAGACAGGAAGCAAGGATGATGAGGCACTGTCCGTGCCTCAGTGTCCCCACCTGTACAGGGGGCGACCATGTCACATGTCATGCAGAAGACACCAAGAAGTTAGTGGTTTCAATAAATGTCAGTTTTTGCTGCACTAAACATGCCCCCCACCCCCCAAAGTACAGTCTCCACGTCCATGAGAAGATTTCTCTTTTTCCTTCCCTGTGGCCTTTTGCCATGTGGTTGGGAGTGCTTGGCAGCCGAGTGGGAGGGGCCTGGTGCTGGTGGGGCACAGTCGTCATGCCGCTGTCCCGCTGGCTGTGCCTGCGCCCTCTCTGGGAGCCCGTCCGTCTCTGGCTTTTCTCATTAAATGTTTGAAATCCTTTCTGATCTTCCTCTGAGTTCTCCCCCAGACCCCCCAAGGTAACACCTCTGCCTCAGTAACACGTCTGAGGAGTGAGGGGTGAAAAGAGCTGCCCCCGCCCCACAGGTTCATGTGTGGTTGGTGGGGCAGGCTGAGCTGCCTGCTCTGTCCCCATGGACACCATGGTGCCCAGGAGGGCGGACTCCAGGCCAGTCCATGGAAGCCATGGGCAGCACCTCTGCCCTCGCCAAGTATTGACCTGACAGGTGGTCTCTGAGAGCAGGGGCAGTGGGTTCTGTCCTCCGTCCTAGCCTCAAGCACAAGACTGCACTGAGCACCTTTGCCTCCTTCCGGTCCTGTTGGAGCCCCTGCCATCTCCTCGTGCCCTCCTGTGACACCGGCCCCCCGGATTCCTTCCTGAGATAAGGGGGTACACGCTCTGGCCGCCATCAGGTGGGAAGGTTCCCAGTTCAGAGGTCCACCTCAGTGTGCATGTGGCCTAGAGCCTGCTGCCTCCAGGGGGGCCCACGGACCCCAGAGACTGGACTCGGTACAGTTTTGGGGAGGCAGAGGCCAAGGGAGGCCTGGCCTGCACAGGCCTCCAGTTAGAGTGGGGCTGAAACCCAACCCCCTCTTTAAAATGCAGGATGGCCCTTCCCTAAAATAACGCAGCCACAACCGCAGCCTCTGTGCGCAGCCCAGGCCACACTGCTCTCCTTCGGAAGTGGATTTCCCTCCGTGGAGGGAGGCCCGGCCTGCGGCCGAGCACAGGGCTCTGCAGGGACGCATCCACGCCAGCCCGGCTCTGGCGGCCGGGCAGCGCGCCGATTCCCCATTTAAGGAAGCCAGCTGCCTCTGCTCTGAAACTCAGGGGAAGGAATTTGAATTATGCTCCTCTTGGAGGTCCCGGGCCTTTGAGTTTGCTGGCCTGTCCCGCTGGCCGCAGCGGAGTGCGCGGGGAGGCTGCATGCGAGGGGGTTGCTCTGAGATTTATGCTCCGGATGCCTTCTCTGAGGCTGGGCGGCTGGGTGGCCGGGCCCTGTCCAGGCTGCAGGGAGAGTACTGTGGGGGGGGGTCCAGAGGGGGTGTCCCACTGTGCCAGGCGGCGGGAGCCTGTGTTGAGCTGGTGGGCAGCACCTGCACGCCTTGGGCTGCCAGGAAAAGTGCACCCACACCCGGGCCTGCGGGCAGAGGGCTGAGTCATGTGATGGCCGGGATCTGGCCTTCACCAGAGAACTGGCCTGTGACCCCGGCAGGTCAGTCTTGCAGAACCTCGGTCCTCTCATCTGCCCAGCGGGCGTAGGCATGCCCACTTCCCTGCGTCCGTTGCGTTCTCACCAGACCCGACGGTGACAGTGAGAGAGGCTCTTTGGAGAGGTGCTCTCTCCTGTCTGTCCCCACTGGGGCTGGGGAGCTGGGTGACGACTGCTGGACGCAGTTGGCCACCATGCAGGGAGGAGGGTACATTTTGTACGAAGTCCCTTTTCATTTTCAAGCTCGTCACAGGAAGCTGGTGATGGGGTCGGCTCAGAAAGGAACCCTCTGGGAAGCTGGCATGGCCCCATGGGTGGGGTGGCCCCTGGGGTACCCCCAGCTCCCGCCATGACAGAGCTCCTGTGGGGGCAGGGGGCAGCTGTATGTATGACATTTTCCCTCTCCCGCTGGACAGAGACCCTGAAGGGCAAGGCTGGGCTCGCTGTCCCGTGTCTCTGCAGACCACACTGGTCTGTGTCGCCCCAGACGGGAGGCCCTCGCCGGGACCGCACAGCTGGCTCCTGGGTGTGCCTGCCCTCCCAGCCGGGCTCTGTGCTGACCCCCTCGGCCCGGCATGAACGAGCTCCCTGTCTCAGCAGCCGCCACTCAGGCTGAGGGTGACGGGGCTTACTGATGGCCGGGATCCGCGCCCATCCCCGGAGGAGGGGACCGGGGAGTTCCATGGGCCATGAGTGAGAGAGGGGCTCCTCGAACCTGGCACTGTCCCCCTTCTCTGTAGAGAAACTCTGGGTGGACACCCTGCCTGGAAAGTAGGATAGTCTCTGGGCGCTAGTGGCATTTGAGCTTGTCACCCGGGATGCCGGGTGTCCCAGTACATTGTCTTTGTTCACTCGGTGGGACGTGGAATGAGGAGCCTTTGAGGGGAGTCTTTGAGGAGGTGTGGTTTCACGTGGGGGTGCCCCTCGCTGGAAACCTGAAAAGGCGGGTGAGCAGGGCCAGGCCCCCCACAAGCCCACCCAGGAGCCCCTGCTGTGATGTTTCGCTGCCCACCTCTCGTGGTGCTGGTTTGTTTTAATAGACTTCCCTTTTTAAAAGAATTGTTTTTAGAGAGGGAAAGAGAGAGAGAGAAACATCAGTGTGTGGTTGCCTCTTGTACACTACCCAACTGGGGACCTGGCCCGCAGCCCAGGCATGTGCCCTGACTGGGAATCGAACTGGCAGCCCTTTGGCTCTCAGGCCGGCACTCAGTCCACTGCACCACACCAGCCAGGGCAAGACTTCATATTTCAAAGCAGTTTTAGGTTCAAAGTAAAACTGAGGGGAAGGTAACCCTGCCTGCTGTGCTCAATGGGTTGGGTGTCGTCCTGCAAAGCAGAAGGTCTCTGGTTCGATTCCCAGTCAGGGTACCTGCCTGGGTTGTGGGTTCAGTCCCTCTTGTTCTTCATCCCTTCCCTTCTCTCTAAAAATAAATGAAATCTTTTAAATAAAAGATAGAGGGGAAGTAGAGAGTGCCTGTATACCCATGCAGATTCTGTGGGATTGGACATAGGTATGATGACATGTGTCCGCCACTGTGTCACCGGGCAGAGTAGTTTCACTGCCCTGAACATCCTCTGTGTTCCGCCTACCCCCCATCCCACCCCCGCCCCTGGAGCCCCTGGAGCCCCTGGAGCCCCTGAGCTTTTCACTTTCTCCATGGTTTTACGTCTTCCAAGAATGTCATATGGTTGGAATCACACAGTATGTAGCCATTTCAGACTGGCTTCTTTCACTTGACATGTTTTTAGGGTTCTTCCATGGCTTTTCTTAGCTCCGTAGCTCATTTCTTTTTAGTGCTAAATCCTGTTCCATCCCACGTGTCTCTCATTGTCTGGAATGGTTCGTTTATGGCATCTTCATAGTCGTAGAAAATCAGGTACTGTTTAAATGGCCACGTGCAGTTACTTAAATAATTGATAGTAGCAATCGCCGTTAAAAGAATAAGGAGGATTTCTGTAAGTAAAAAGATGGGGTGTCTGGAATAGATTGCTGATTGAGAACAATGAGAAACAGTATATTTTGATTACCCACCTTTGTTAAAAATCAGTGCATGACTCACTGCTTAGAAAACCCATCAGAACCGACAGTACCCCAGGCCCTAAACACTGGTTATCTGTGACGACTATGATTGTAAGATAGATTCCCTGTGTTTCCTGTTCGCGTCCGTGGAGGCAAAATAAACCCAAAGCACAGCTGGTCTGCTTACTCTGTCCCCTCTGTTGCCCTCATTAGGTACATGTACTGGACAGACTGGGGGGAGACGCCCCGAATCGAGCGGGCGGGGATGGACGGCAGCGCCCGGAAGGTCATCGTGGACTCAGACATTTACTGGCCCAACGGGCTGACCATTGACCTGGAGGAGCAGAAGCTTTACTGGGCCGACGCCAAGCTCAGCTTCATCCACCGCGCCAACCTGGACGGCTCGTTCCGGTAAGTGGCAGCCCAGTTACAGGCCCTCGCCGCCCCCACGGCGCCCCAGCTGCCTCAGGGCCTCAGGCGGTCCTGGCTGGGTGCTGGCTGGTGTCCTCAGCGGAGGCCCAGCGTCTTGGGCCTGAATCCGGGGGCCCGAGGGAGTCGGGACTCTTCAGCGTGAAGGACGGTGATGGTGGCATGTGCACGCCGAGTGCAGCGTCACGCCCCAGGCAAGGTCTGGGGTGGCATCTGCGACCAACCCCGTGAATATTGGTATAGCAGAATGTAAAGTGTGCATTCGAAGTGAAATCGAGAAGATGATAAATAGCTTCACGTCCATGCGCAAGTTTTGCTGTTAAAGGAGGAAAAAATGCTTTCAGTTTTCAGACTTTTGGATTTGCAGACAAGGTGTCATGGACCTAAAGCCTGAGGGTCCAACCGGGTTTCTAACAGCTCTGCACCCCTGGCTTTCCCCCAGCGCATGAGCACCCCAGAGGCAGGCTCAGGATCGGTCTTGGGGTTCACAGCGTTCCCCAGTCTTGCCAGAGGGCCTTACGCATAGTTTGTGCTCAATAAGATGGGTCAAATGATGAATGAATATGAAGGATTTTTTCCATCTTAAACAGTTTTTGGAGATTTCTGGTCAGCTTAGCTAATGGTCCTCCTACTGCGTTATGCTCTAGGTGTAACCAGACACTGCCTTCTGGCTCAGGGCCAGGACTCGGGGCTCCTCCCGGGAGCGGGCTGGGCTCCTGCCCCTGCCCCTGGCAGGGAGTGTGTGGGTGCCAGTGCCGAGGGCTGCGGTTGGTGACACAGTGTGGGGGGCGTTCGGTGGCTTGATCTCTGCAAACACAGGCAATTACCAACTCAGACAGACTTGAGGATATCGGCAGGTTTGCCGCATTTTATCCAGCCTTGTGTATTAGTTATCTATCGCTGCATAACAAAAGAACCCCCACACGTAGCAGCATAAAGCAGCCTCAGTTGGGGGGTTGGTCAGGAATGTGGAGTGGCTTACTGGGGTGGTTCTGGCTCAGGGTGTGTCCTGAGGTCACAGTCAGGCAGCTGTGGTCATCTGCAGGTTTGACTGATGCTGGCGTGTCCACCCCCAGTGTCACCCTCATGGCTGTTGGCAGGAGGCCCAGCTCCTCCCGCTGCTGCTTGCAGCTGAGCCGTGCACCCAGGGCTAGCGTTCTCTCCCGTTGTCCCTGCGCGTGCACGTTGGCCTGGGCCCTGGTAGAGATTTAGAAAGTGTGACAGCCTGGGCCTGTGGTCCTCAGGTTGCTGAGTGACCCTGGCACTTAAGAAAGGTGGGTTAGAGGCCGCAAAAGCTGTAGGTGGGGGAGGCCCTGGTCGAGGGATTGTGATGAGGGACAGTGAGGACAATGGTGACATTTAAAACCTACTAATGATGGTGGTGATAGCAGTGGTGACAATGATAATGTCAGTGGTGGTGGTCATGGTGACAGTGATGGTGATGAGGGAGGCGGTGGCGGTGATGGTGATGGTGGGGGTGGTGATGGTGGTGGTGGTGGCTAACCGTTTCATAGCCCTTGCTGTTTGCCTGGCATTTTATCGGTCCATTTCATTCTTTAACCAACATAGAGTTGGATACACCAATCTCATGCAGTTTTGCTCTCATGATCCTCTGTCACGATAGTGCCCAGAGAGGCACGGGAGTGCCTCCAAGGTCACACAGCAAGTCGGAGCCAGGTTGGAACCCAGGCACTGGGACTGCAGGCTCTGCTCTCAGACCGTCTCCTCCTGCCTCAGCACAGGCGGCCAGCACGCTTCCTGGCGCGCCCGGGGCTGCTGAGGCAGAAGCTCGGTCTGCTGGGGGAGAGGGCAAGTGCTGGAGCCAGCCACCCTGCTCAGCCCCTCCCGCTGTGACCACGGCTGGGTCTTGTCAGTGCTCTGAGCCTTGGGGCTGCGCGTGACAACTGGGGCAGTGACTGCACTATCCAGAGGGTTTACAGGGCCGGCGGGGCGGTGCACACAACGCTTGGGGCGCAGTGACTGCGCACGGGAGTGCTCAGTGAGGGCTGGCGTGTCGGGGCCCTCGGTCCGACCAGAGACAGGGGGAGGTGGCTGGAGCTGGACCCGGGGGGAGGGGCGTCCTGGGAGGAGGGGTGAGGGTGGGGGCAGTGCACCAAGGAGCCTCTGGCTGAGACAGGGCTTGGGGAGGCGGAGCAGCCCCCTGAAATGATGGGTCTCTGGCTTCTCTGATCAGACTGTGACAACATGGTGGAAAAGTTTGGTGGTTCTCGGAACGTAAACATTGAATTGACAGGCAATCCCAGCAATTCCACTCCTAGGTGTGTGTATCCCCAAAGATCTGAAAGTGGGTGTTGAGATAAATGTTAATGCGTAGCCCCAAATTGTTCACTTTGAAATGGCTGATTCTGCGTCAGAGGAATTTCACCTTAGTAAGGTGTCGAAAACACGGACATCAAGAAAACAGAGAGATGGTTACACTGGTCAGATGAAGAGGGGGCACGAACATGTGGTGCTGGGTGCTCCGGATGAGCGAGCGTCACTCTGGCTCTGGCCCGGGTGCTGCACCACGCTGCGGGCGAGGCAGTGACTGCCCAGCGCAGCCCGCCCTGGGAGCCTTTGGTTGGGGGAGGGTCCTTAGGGACATTGTCACAGACGTACGGCTGTTCTGGTTTGCTGGGCATTGTAAATACGTGGACGCAGAAGTCCTCTTCTTATGTTGTCATCAAGGGAATTTACTCCGAAACGACGCCTTGTCGGCACTGTGGGGCTGAGCATGCCCATTTGTCCGACCTCCAGTAAGCTGTCGGGGCACCAGGCAGAACAGGCGTGCTCATCCCCAGGTGTGGCTTCCTCCCTGCCACTTCCTCCTCCTCTGGGAGGCCCTTGGCCAGCAGCTGCTGTTCTAGAAACAGGGTGGACAGGGAATAGCTGGATGTGCAGGGTCCCCCCCGTCACTGCTGGGTGGCAGGGTGCTGGCTGGGTCTGGAAGGCACCCTGTGCCCCGGGGGAGGGTCCCTGGCTCTCTCTGCCCTGTGTCACTGTGCTCCGCCCCAGCTACCGTTACCTTGGGTCATGTCAGTGGGTTGGCGGTCATGGGTGCCGGGGACCCTGGGCCCTGACAGCTCCTCCTCCACCTCCCGCACTTGTAGGCAGAAGGTGGTGGAGGGCAGCCTGACGCACCCCTTCGCGCTGACGCTCTCTGGGGACACCCTGTACTGGACGGACTGGCAGACCCGCTCCATCCACGCCTGCAACAAGAGGACCGGGGAGAAGCGGAAAGAGATCCTCCGAGCTCTCTACTCGCCCATGGACATCCAAGTGCTCAGCCCCGAGCGGCAGCCTTACTGTGAGTCAGGGGAAGGGGGGAGGGGGCTGGTGTCTTCTCCCCACAGGGGCCCAGGGTCTGGGGGAGGCTGACCCTCAGGCGGGTGGAAGGGAAGGAGGTGCTTGCTGGAGCAGGGGGCGTGGGGCGCAGCGGCGGACAGGCAGTGGCTGGTGTGGGTGTCTGCAGAGCTGGCCCCGCTCTGCCATCTCTGCCAGAAACCCAGAGGTCGCAGGGATTCTGGAGGGCGGCTGCCCTGTTTTCAAGGCCCAGTGGAAGTCGCATATTTATTAATGAACGTCTGCTCTGAGTCGAGGTCCTCAGTCTAGGTTTCCCCAAAGGGTCGTGGCAGGCGTCTCCGATGGGGAAAGCCTGGAAGGGCACAGGCTTGGGGCTCCCGTGACAGGCAGCTGGGGGGGACCGGGGCCCTGGGCTCATCTGCTCCTGTGGGGACCAGGGCAGGGGCTTCTGTCCACAGTGCCGTAGAAGGTTCAAACTTTGAACGTGAGAGCGGGGCCCTGGGGCACCTGCTTTTAGCAGCGAGAGGAAGGAGGTGCTGTGTGGATGGATGTCACGGTCATTGTGTCCACGCTCGGGCGGCCCGCACGAGGGAGCGGCGCCTCCAGCGAGTGTCTCCAGTCACCCACGGGCAGAGGAAGGTTCCAGCAGTGTTTGTTCAGTTCAGCTGCAGATTGCTTGTGGAAGGGCTGGGGACAGTGAAAAGCATTGTCATCAGGATTGAGGAACCGAGGGGTCAGCCCTGTGTCCTGGGGTGGCCGCCAAGCCTCAGTGCAGAGCCTGTGGGGTCAGAGACGCTGCAAGGACAAGACAGGTCTCAGGGGTCTCTGTCATTACCCCACGGGCGGGTTCTGAGATCCATCTTCACGGAGGAGGTGTCCTCTGTGGGACCCTGAAGGAGATGAGGGAGGGCAGGAGGATGCCTACACCTGGACGGTGTTTGGGCGGATGGACACACGGGGTTCCCAGGGGACAAGGATGCGGGGTACTACTTGTTTGGAGACAAGTGGTGGGGGAGAGTCGAGGGCCCTGTTCCGGAACTTTCTCTGACCTGCCCTGTGTTCCCCAGTCCACACGCAGTGCGAGGAGGACAATGGGGGCTGCTCCCACCTGTGTCTGCTGTCCCCGAGGGAGCCTTTCTACACGTGCGCCTGCCCTACCGGCGTGCAGCTGCAGCACAACGGCAAGACCTGCAAGGCAGGTGAGACTGGGGCTTCAGCGGGCCACCCTGGGGGCGGGGCGGGGTCTCACCAGTCCTGGCCCGAGGGGCCTTCGCGCCACAGTGACTCTCGTGGAAACTGAGGCGGAGAACGTGTTCCTAATGGGAACTTTCCAGCGCAAGTTCAGTTGATTTCTCCCCCACACGCCCTTTTCCGCCTTTGCTTTAGGTATTTTATCACCTTTTATGCTCCCCCTTAATTTTCAGTTGGTGCTTCAAGGACTCACACTGTGATTATGTTTTGGTGAAGGCCCTCGCCCTGCAGTGGCGTATGAGCCTCTGGTTCTAAGGTGCCAGGTGCAGGCCGTGCTCCTCTGGGGATGGTGCCAGGCCGGGAGTCGGTCTGTCCCCGGGACGTCCAGGGCGTGGCACTGCTGGGCAGCACCCAGGTGGACTCAGCCCGGCCAGCAAGGGGGATAGGGAGACAGGGAGGCAGTGGCTGCCTCTGTGCCCAGTCCTAATTGGGGGGAGTGAAGGGAGGGCAGAGGCCTTCCTAGGTGGGCCGGCTTGTGCCACAGGCCATGTGGATGGGGGTTCTGTGGGACAGGGTCCGAGGTGAGCAGCCCCCCCAGACACACTCTGTCTCCTCTGCCTGTGGCTGCCAGCCTGTCACCTGCTGCCTGAGCGCTCAGGGTTCCACCCGGCGTGGTTTCCTGGTTGCTCTGCTGTGGCAGGTGAGGGTCTGTGGGTGGTCCTGTGGTCACCCTGGAGGCGGGGTCTTTTGACTCCGTGAAGATTGGCTGTCACACCAAAGGGTGTGTGAGCGGTGTGGTGCGCTGGCCCTGGCGGCATCCCCCTCGAAGGGCCTCGTTTTCCTGGGTGCCCTGGGAGGGTCCTGTGCGGCGGTGGGAAGTCATTAAGGAGGTATGTTGCTGCCGTTTGGGAACTGAGGACCAGGTGGGCCCACCCAACCCACACGGGGTTTCAAAGTGAGTTTCTGCCCACTCAGAGCATGCCTTAGAAACCACCAGAATGGCGCCTCGTTCATGCCTCCAGCAGGTGTCCGTGGAGTCCCTGCTGAGTCCTGGGCCCCCCCGCGTCATGCAGCAAGCCTGGGAGGGCGGGCGGGCAGGGAGAGGAGACTGACGCTCTGGCGAGCTGGTGAGTTATTTGGCGTGGCGGGCAGGGGAGTGTGAGCTGGCAGCCTGGCTTCTCGGACCCTTCTGGGCCCCTTGCTGTTTTCTGTTCACCTTGGCCTCTCAGGTGATGCTGGGGGAGAGCTGGGCCTGGGGCCCAGGAGAAGCAGGTGTGTTGGCTCAGGTGGCTTGGCCACTCTGGGGCTGGGACTAAGCGGGTTCAGGGTGGATGGTGGACACTGACGAGGAGGACCAGCTCAACCAGTCTGGACTGATGCTCTCATTTACACAGGAGAGAGCTGGACGGGGTCGCCCTCCGGGATCACTGTGGTGAGTGGCAGAGTAGGTTCTGGAAGACGGGGCCTTCTGGCTCCCAGAGGCCTGGGTCGGCTGCTGCTTCTGTCTCGAAGGAAGGTGATTGGATAGCTGATGTCTTGTTGTCTGGCCCTGGCGCTCGAGTCCCGGCGGCCTCCCTCCAGGGTTCTCCGGGCACCCCTGCCCCTCCCTGGAGGAGGGTACCCCGGCTTCAAACGCTCCACCAGAGAGCGCTCAGGGGTCGCTGACCGGAAGTGCTGACTGATTTTGAACAAGGGGCCCCGTCTTTGCGTTCTGCTGTGGTCTCTGCTGACGGTGCCGCTGGTCCTGCTCGGCGTCGCTGAGCAGCGGAGGGAACCCAGAGCGGTCTTCCGACGCGCCCGCGCCCTCGCCTGTTTTCCGTGTGTGTCTCTGTGTCTCTCTGGACTTGGTGGCGGGAGCCGCTGCGGTTCGTGTGTGTGTGTGTCAGACTCGGGAGTCGTGCGCCTGGAGAGTGTTCGAACCTGCTTCCCCGGTCGGGCGCTTTTCTGCCGCTCTTACTCAGTCATGCTGCCAGGAGAGGGCCCGGTGGGGCCTGGCCCTGGACTCAGAGGAACCTGGATCTGGTGTCAGGTGCCGCGTGGATTGGTGATGCCTGCCCGAGCCCTGTGCTGGATCGGCTTGTGATGTCTGCTTGGGGAGAGGGAGGGGAATGGCTGGATGCTGGCTTGGCTGCTGTCTCTGCCCAGGTTGGGGTTCAGAGCCAGACTGCACGTGGACATTTGGGGAAGGAGTGGGGGGTGAAAAGGCGGATTGTGCAGAAGTGCTTATCACGCCCCTCACCCTGATGGGGGACTGGTGCTGGCAGCTTTTGCGAAGCGGCCCCAGAGGCCCCCTCATGCATCAGAATTCCTGGAATGGGATGTGGACCCTAATAGCGTCCCAGAGGCATGGCCCAGTGAGGTTGCATAGCTGGAGAGGCTGGAGTTCTGGGAGGGACTTGCCCAGGCCACCCAGGAGTAGAAAGTGCTAACAGTCACCTGGGGGCTGTTGGGGGCTGTTGGGGGCTGCTGGGGGCTGGGGCCTTGTCACTCTGTGCCTCTCTTCCTCCTCTGTGAGACTGGGGTTGCAGGGCACCCCCTGCCCCAGGAAGCTGTGGAGGACCCAGTGTATAACAAGAGTGGAGA